>JAHWFP010220908.1:149469-162660 GCA_023313725.1 Lithobius niger
CAGAAACCTTTTGAATGTAGTGATTGTGGAAAGGCTTTTGCGCATAAGAGTGATTTAACTAAGCACGAAGTTGTACACAGTGGAAAGAAACCGTTCACATGTAGTGAGTGTGGAAAGGCTTTTTCGCAGAAGAGTTATTTAACTATCCACGAACGTGTGCACAGTGAACAGAAACCTTTTGAATGTAGTGATTGTGGAAAGGCTGTTGCACAGAAGAGTGCTTTAACTATGCATGAAGTTGTACACAGTGGAAAGAAACCGTTTAAATGTAGTGATTGTGGAAAAGCTCTTGCGCAGAAGAGTCCACTAAAGAAACCTCATTGAAGCATGAAAGAACTATTGAATTGTACCAACGAGAGATCGAGGATCTCACTGCTGATTTTGAAAAAAAATTGAAGAGCTAAAGAAGAGGCATGATGAATGATGATATCTTGAATATTGCTATTAAACGGCACAAGGAGGAAATAGTCGAGCGCGATTGTATCGCGAAGAAATGCAGAGAGGACCCAAACAGTCACTTACTTAACTGCTGCACCAGTAAAGCTGGAGAAGATGTTTCCAGATTACATGTAACCGAGCCATTTCCTGATGGATGTGAGATTAGACTTGCTAACCCGCTGAGAGATGCAGAACTTGAGGCTGCCCAACCTTGCATTATTGCTTGTGATCTGATTTGTTTTATGTTAGCTCATCTTGGCGATTTACCTTGGAAAGAGATGGAAGACATCATCGAAAATCATTTCAGCACTGAGGTGGTCGTTAAGGCCTGATGAGGCGAAGAAGGATGGAGTTGAACCACCATGTAGGAGAACCAGCTCTTGCAACCGGACTAACGTTGTAGCGGAGATTTCCGACATCTACAGTCTGATCATGTGGTATGATGCGTGCGATAGGGAGCATAAAACCTTTGTTTTCGTCCCAGTGAACCCACTTTGCTGGCCCCCACTTAATGACAATTTAAAGTATGATGCCGATGCAACACGAAAAACCTGTGAACTTGTCAGCTCTGTGAAGGAGCAAGGGATCAAATTCAGATGACTTGCGAAAATTTTGCCGTACAAGATGCGCCTGTTCGCCACAATGATATTGTTGCTATTGTTCGTGACGAGATTCGTGCAGTGCTCATACAAGCTTCTGAAGAAAGTGCGGGTGAATTGTGCACCCTTTCCTCCCGTGTTAGCGCTGTTGAAACTCGGGGAGCGTTTCTTACCGAGAAACTGAAAGAGGCAGTGGATTTGATCTCTAACGCCTCTCACCTTCGTGCTCCAGAAAGTTTTATGGATTGGCAGTCATTTGGTTCTAAAATCGGCAATATTGGCACTAATGTTTCTGTACTCAGAGATAGTAACGACCGACGATATGCTTTCTCTGCCCCATCGATTAGTGCTGATGTACCTTCGAATCTGAGCGAAGCTGGTTACAGTGACAAAGTTTCACCGTGCGGACAAAATAAAAAGACTTACAATCCGAGTCAAATGGAAACCGTCACTATTGAGAGCGATCCCCTTAGTTTGACGCCGCCAGGATCGACCAGACCGAAAAGGCGAAAAGGGTACACAGTGATACTGCTTCCCTAGCTCCGAATGCACCGACCTGTTAACTGAACGGGAAGAGGACAGCGAATAACAACCGCCGTAAGCGTAATGTGCAAACGAGAAAAACTGAAATCCGCCGTGATATTGAAAACACATCTACCGAGACAACCAGAACAGGATGACTGACCCCATTGGTGCACCTGTGGATAACCGGAATAGAATGACCCATGTCATAGGTGCACCTGAGAAGATTCTTCAAGATAATAGAAACGAGGTTCAATCCCACCCACTGGAGGAAAATAGAAATCCGGAGAAGGACATTAGTGAAAATGCGGATACAAACGACGACATCCAGCACTGGGTAAGGCCATCAGGGCGGAGCGCTCAAATTTATATTGGCGGTTGTGATCCCACGCGATATCTTTCACTATCTGCAGAAGCTCATCAGTAGTGAAACCAAAGAAGAATGTAGAATCGTGGTGCGAAAAATTATTAATCACACAGTAAGAGACCGTGGAACTCTTCTTTCCAAATCGATATTCCGCTGCATCTCCGTGCACTTGTGTTGCTTAGAAAGCATTGGCCATAAGGTATAACGGTGGGGCCGTACACGAAACCCCGAGCTAATATATAATCACTTCTGTTGACAATATTCGTATTTCTTCCTGGAACTGCTGTGGAGCGAAGAGCTCATTGAAACATATCCACGATATCTGTGAAATGAGTGACAAGAGACCTGGATGTATGATTTTGAGGAGAACCTTTTACATGGTGTCCATCCTGATTTCATGTGCAAGATATTTAGTTCCACGAACAATGAAGAACCCCCGAGAAGTGGAAGACCGTTTGGCGGAAAAATATGCTCTAGGTGTGCCACTGTTCTGGATCTCGGAGAGTAAAAGGGTTATGTGGATTAATCTGGACTGTGGCGGAGAAAAATGGAAGATTGTCAATTGTTATGCACCGACCGACTCCAATCAGAAAGAGTGTCATGTGAGACTTATCGACTTCTGGGATGAGGTTTCTGGATGTATCGCTTCTGACGGTGATCTTAAATGTATTGGGATTTCAATACCGACTACTCGAGGAGCGGCTTCTTACGTGATTCTCTGGCTGATTTCCTGAGTTCGAATGAGTTCTTTCCTATTGACAATTTTGATGCTCCTAATGACAGGATTACGTACGTGAGTAATTTTGATGGCTCTGTGTCTTGGTTAGACCATTTCTTTGGCAGTATTGATGTGTATCAGCTTTCCAGAGAGACTTCTGTTTTGAACACTTTCCTCTCCTGGGACCATCTCCCAATTATGGTTACTGTTTCATTGCCCGATGCTGTCGTCGTGAACAAAGGGATTGAGAATTGGACGAAAAGAAGTCCTGGGATTGACTGGAAAAAACCTGACCAGACTACTGTCGATGAATACAGAAGTCATCTTGAAAGATGTTTTGCTGAAACCGACCCTCCTGATGTCCTCGATTGCACCGATACAGGCTGCACGAACCAGCAGCACCTTTCCGAAATCAATGGTGCTGGTAATTTTATTAACGCCACCCTGATTTGGGCTGATCGACTATGCCCCCTCAACGGGCAGATGAATGGTTGTGGGATGAGAAAGCATAAGAAAGGTATCAGCGGTTGGAATGATGTTGTTAGCGAAAAATATACTGCTTTCAAGAATGCCCACAATAATTGGAACAGTAATGGAAGAGAGAAGAGAGGTACCCTCTTCGAATCCAGGAAAGAGAAGAGGAGGATTTTTAAAGGGGCTATCAGATGGTGTAAAGCACGAAAGGGAGATCAGGCTGAGCGATTTGTTAAAGCGAATAGGAAGCTCACCCCATCTTTGTTTTGGAGCATAGTGAATGCGGACCGCAGGTGCACCATGATGACGGCTGGCAACATCGATGGCGTTCTCGGTGATAGGAACATTGCTAATCACTGGAGGGACATCCTTCCTGCCGATTGTGAAGTAGGGAACGTCTCAAACCGCAAGAATGGCCCCCTGTTTGAGGAAATGCGCAGCACCTTCCCACAACGTGATGAAGACCTGTTTACTCCGTCCGAGAATGCGGTTCATCGTGCTATTTCCTCCCTCAGGAATGGTAAAACGTGTGGCCCCGATGGCATTAAGGCAGAACACATTAAATATGGTGGTCCCATGGTGAGGGCTGCTGTGACTGCTGTCACGCAGTGTGCTTTTCGCCACTCATTCACCCCTTCTGTCCTTCAAGACGTTACTGTTGTACCAGTTTTGAAGGGGAAAACGCTCAATCCTTGTGACAGTGGAAGCTATCGTACAATCAGTATTACCTCCCCCTGGTCAAAATTATTTGACCGCATCATTCTGGATGAGACTAACTACTCCCTGAATACCTCGTACTCTCAGTTTGCGTACAAGAACGCACATTCTACTACTATGGCTGCGAAGGTTCTTCAAACCATCATTGAAAAGGGCACCTCACAAGGAGGCTCTGTGTTTGCTTGTTCGGTGGACATTTCTAAAGCTTTCCCCAGTTTACCCAGGGATGCTATCTGGGAGTACGTTGTCAGGAAGAATAACAAGAAGAACATCAATATGATGCTCTACTTTCAGTATGTCTCGGAAAGTGTCTAGAGTTAAATGGCTTGAGGCAGTTTCTGAGCCATTCAAGTTTGCTCGGGGAGTGAGACAGGGCAGCCCGCTTTCTGCTGTCCTTTTTTCCAACGTCCTTGACGACGTCCTCAAAGGTGCCGAAGGTTTTTGGAAAGTTTGGACAATGAACACCAAAACTGTTTGCTACATCACGTACGCGGATGACATCATTTGTCTTAGCCTTTGCTGAAGCGGTCTTCAGAAAGCCGTGAAATTTCTCGTCACTAATCTCCGGGATGTGGAGCTCAAATGTAACCTGAACAAAATGTGAAGTGCATTTGTTTTACGATAGCTTCCTAATTTTTGTATGAGACCGATCACAATTCACGACGAATACGTTCAATGTGTTGAACAAATTGTTTACCTCGGTATTATCTTTACTTCCGACCTAACCTTGGACAATCAGATTAAGATTACCAGGAGTAAGATTGCTAAGCAGTCGAATGCTGTCATCGCTACCTTTCGTGATGTGATGAAGACCGATGATCTTTGGAATGTTTTGCAGAGCTGTGCGCTTCATCTCTACGGCATCGAGATGTGCTCCAAGAACTCAAGAACTATCTGCAACGACACTGCGAAAACTTTCCATTTGAGTGTTAAGAGAGCCCTTGGGTGGACGAAATTCTCCAGCAACAATTGCGCATGCTACGCGGCTGGATGTCTCACGTTTACTTTGCTGTGCATATGGCGCAAAGCGAAACTTTGGCAGCAGTTGAGGGCAGGGAGCTATGCCCTCTCTGAATGTCTGTTTGGGAGCACCTCCGGATGGGCAACGAATTTTGGATACGAAATCCACGTTGCTGTTCTCGATGTTGGAAGGTGGTGCAACACTAGACACGAAATGATGTCAAAAAGGAATTTGAATTGAGAGTCCAAGGTTGTGCTGCATTGCATGAAGATGAATGACACCTCAATTTTTTAGTCTTTTCATCCGAGATGCTTTTTTTTATGTGTGAATGGTGAAATGCATTATTTCTGTAAGCCAAAGTTGTTCTTCTTTCTGGAGAGTAGCAGCACTTTCGAATTCTTTGTGTTATGCGACTGCTGTTTCGCTGTTTTTAAGCTAAGAAAACTACTGCTTGTTTCTGCTTTTCCGTTTCTCATTCTGGAAAAAAGCTGTTTTAATGTGACTTTTGGTTGGGTGCATTTTCTTGGAGTGTAAAGGTAAAGCTTCAGAATTGTGGCGTGAAACCGTTTTCTTTGCGAATTGTATAGTACTGGATTTTTTCATGGTGATTCTTTGTGGAAATTGCTGATACTGAAGAATTCTTTCTGGTGTGATGCCATTTCTATATGAATTTTGTTGTGCTGCACATTCACTTTGTGGAAGAGACGCAGTTGAATTCTTTCTGGAGGAAAGCCGTTCTAATGAGACTTCTGTTTGGCTGCACTTTTTCTTGCCACTGTCATATTTATTTTGGTGAGAAGTGGTTTAAATGCGAATTTTGTTGTGTTGCATTTTCATGCTGTGGATGTTTTTCTGTGCCAAAGCGGATTTCTTTCTGGAGAGAAGCTGCTTAAATGCATCTACTGTCACACTGCCACTACGCAGTGTATCTTTAAATTATGTAATGATTTAGATGCAATTTCTTGAAGGGATTATTATTTTTTTATTTTATTTTATTTTAAGTCATTTAAATGCTCGAGTAGCGTATCTTTATTTGCATCTTTTTTGAGAGATCTGTTCGTAAACCATTAGTGTGTGGTCATTCGTTTTAACTGTTAACGTTGCGTTGTTTTGTATTTTTGTATATAGTTTGGTTATATTGATATTTCTTTTTACCCTTTTGGGTACTGCAATTACTTAATAAATAAATAAATAAATAAATGCAAAATGTGTGATATTTTCTCACGAGTGTATGTGAATGTACCTCGTTGTACTTGTAATAAATTTATCTTATCTTTAACAGTGCACGAACCTGTACACAGTGGAAAGAAACAGTTTGAATGTAATGAGTGTGGAAAGGCGTTTGCACATAAAATTAGTCTATCATTGCACGTACTTTTACACAGTGAAAAGAAACCTTTTGACTGTAGTGAGTGTGTAAAGGCTTTTGCGCAGAAGAGTCATTTAACACAAGACACAAGACTCCAGGCTAATTATGTCCTCCGCTGAATGTGCTTGCTCGTTCACGCTGCTGTGAAACGACATTGACGAAGTCATACTGGAGAGAAGCCATTTCAGTACGAAGTGTGTAATGCTGCAGTTTCGCAAAATGGATTTTTGTGTGAACATTGACGAATGCTTACTGGAAGGGAGCCATTTAAGTGTGAAGTGTGATGCTGCTTTTTCACGAAAAGGATACTTGAATATATTTCGACAGAGGCACACTGGAGAGAAGCCATTTAAATGCGAGGTGTGTATGCTGCATTTTCACAAGCGTGTAATGCCGCATTTTCACTTTGTAGTTGTTATTTTTGCCTTTTTTCTTTTTCTTGCGGTATTTTTAAAATTGTTTTGATTTGTTTAAATTTGTTTAGGCCGCACACTGCATAATGCAGTGTTTTGTACCTCGTTGTACGTGTAATAAATTACTTACTTTAACTAGCCACGAACGTGTGCACAGTAGACAGAAACCTTTTGAATGTAGTGATTGTGGAAAGGCTTTTGTGCAGAAGCGTGATTTATTTTTTTCCTGGAGTGAAGCTGTTTAGATGTCTTTTGTGTAAGGCTGCATTTATTTTTTTTACATAGAGGAACTCTATTTTTATAAGTAGTGTACTTTTATTATTTTCACGTACTGTTAATCTCTTTTCTGATGTACCTTGTTGTACGCTAAATAAATACTTACAGTAAAACCTCTTTAATACGAACTTTAAGGGGACTGATAAAAATGTTCGTATTAACCGTAGTTCTTATTAAACGGACGAGAGAAATTGGACTGCAACTTTAAAAAATGTAGCCTACCGGTATATGGTGTTTTCTTTTCATTCGTCCTTGACCTTCGCATTTGCGCAAACGGACAAAATTCTTTATCACTTGCCAAGATGGAGTCAACTAGCAATTGATGTTTTGCGTGAAACGAAACGAAATTCAAGGGGGAGAAAAAAGAAACCGTTACGAACAGCAAATTCGTAAAAATAAGCTACAATTGTAAATATTTGTTCGTCTTATCCGTACTTTCGTATTAACAGAGTTCTTTCTGGCCCTATATATTTAGTGCTGACTGAGTAGCTGACCAACCAAAATCTTAAAAAAAGTTCTTATTAAGCGGGAATTCGTGTTATCCGAGTTCTTATTAACGAGGTTATACTGTACTTACTTACTTACTTAACTAAGCACGAAGTTGTACACAGTGGAAAGAAACCGTTTGAATGTAGCGCTTGTGAATAGACTTTTGCGCGCAAGAGTAATCTAGCTAAGCACGCACCTATACACAGTGGAAAGAAACCGTTTGAATGTAGTAAGTGTTGAAAGACTTCTGCGCGGAAGAGTCATTTTTGTGGAGTGAACAGCTAAAGCTTCAGAATTGTGGCGTGAAGCCGTTTTCTTAATAACAGTTAGAACTGTGTAACTCGAAACTATTTTTAAGCTTTATTTTTATGGTTTTCTTAATGCCACTTTTCACTTTTTTCAGCGATTTAAGTCATTTTCTGTTATTTTCAGCATATTTTTTAAATTATAAAACATTTTAGGTGACTTACAACTTTGTCACTTAACTTGCGAGCAATTTTGAGAGAGACAAAGTTGTAACTATAAATTAAGAAAACTCAAAACCCTTCTAATTAAAAATAAAAATTTTATTTTGTTGCAAAGACCGTCATTGTAAAGAATCCATGCACTTCTCATCGTTTTGTTAATATTGTATGACCTAGATTAAATGTCAAATGTTTGATTTGATTTGATTTGATTTTTGTTTATTAAGGCCTCGGCCCGAAGCTACCTGCCCTATTACAACAACTAATCATCACTACCTTACAATCTAGACCAGCTGCACGCTGGAAACTAGTGGTCGACCGAACCAAGTTTTTCACTTTCGGCTGAAACCGAATCTACTACTGAAACCAGTTATTTAATTTTGGCCGAAACCGAATTCATTACCGAAACTGGCAATTCGGTTTCGGCCAGAACCGAAACCTCTACCGAAACAGGTATATCAGTTTCGGCCGAAACCGGAACCAGAACCTAACCTGAATAATATCAGTTTTAATAATTAGACAAAAGCTAGGATAACATTTTTAAAAATCACGAGTGTGTGGTTTTTCGCAGACGTCTAGATTGGAAGGCACAGCCCGGTTCATACATTTCCAGCCCTACACTGAGCAAATCCACGTGCGTCAGAATGTTTCAGAATATTAGGAAACAATTGTCACTGCGGAAAGACTTCAAAACTTTCGCTTGCATTTTATTTTGTGTCAGTAATCTTGTTTTAATTAAATAACCATTAATTCGTGTCAGCGAGGGAAGCCCAGATCTCTGGAAAAGGGTTTCATTCAAAAAGTTATGGCATGCCATCAGGTTTTTTATTAAAAAATTTTTCATTATTTCATTTTAATTTTCATTATTGGCCTGAATATCCGTTAACAGAAATACATGGTCGATAATGAAAATTCAATTCCGATAATGAAAAATGTTTTCCTTTCACAAAAAAAATTTTTCATTATCGTAATTGAATTTTCATTATCGGTTGTGGAATTTGTAAGAATTCAAATTTCTACGGTGACAGTAAACCGAATTCTCATTAACGAAAAATAAATCTGTATTATGGGAATGCAAATCCATTGAAATGCAAACGTATTAGTGGAATGCAAATCCATGGAAAGAGATGTAGATCTTGCTACCATTAATTGTAAACTTTCGTCCATTATTGACAGTGCTTCGTCATGTACCTTTAAAAACCATCTTATCGACCTTGAAGACTGGAAAACCAACACTCAGTCACTGATACAAAAAACAACTCTCTTCAATATCTGCAGACATTAAGGACCATATTGATTCCACGTTCTCAACTATGAAAAGTGACTTAATCGCTCTCTTCGAACCGTACAACAACATCCAAGGTGACCACACATCAGTATCTCTGCCTACCTTGGAACATACGAGAAACACTTTTGCAGTTACCTCCATTTGTGATATTGACTGTAGAGGCAAGCTCCAGATTAACTCTGCCTATATTAACTTTTTAAATCCAACTACAGGCACGAATCTACCAGCAACAAAGAAGCAAGTTTCGGTTAGTCCCACTCCTAATCTCCCCCACTGCAGTACTAGGGCACCTCCATTCAACGACTCAAAAAAGCCTAAAACTACAGTGTCCGCTATACCGGCCGGGCTTCTTCATACTTCAGACAAAACACATACTCCAAACCCTAATATTAGATCACTCTGTGATCAACAAAATAGCAAACACTTGCCCTTTCGGCATCATTCTGCCGGCCATAATTTCAACGTAACCCAACCAATACTTGGGGTAAGGGACACCACTTCTGCCCATATCAGGATGCGTTCTCCGACCAGTGCCTCTATACCCTCATCGCCAACGTCTACCCAATCACTGCCTATCTCAACACAGCCCGCCTCTCTCCAGGACTCCCCCATTATCATCATTGGCGATTCCCACGCCAGGAAATTACACCTTGGCGGTCACCATCTCTCCAAAACCTGGACGTTGCCAGGAAGGGAATCGGATGATATTCTCGCAAAGCTACCAGGGATACTTGACACTATTAATCAGGAATCAACCATCATCCTCTACTTAGGCTCAAACAACATTACTAGAGACAAACCGAATAGAATTGTCAACTACTCCAAACAGATGATCAACCTTATCCGCTCAGGGCAACACGTAGCACGAATTGTGATTGTGGCACTACCCCCGAAATTCTACAGCTGTGATATCGAAGAAGATCGGAAAGTTACCCACACAAATACTCTGCTAAGAAACCTATGTGTAGCTGAAAATGTCAATCTGGCATAACTGTTCATTTATGGACAGAGAAGGCAGGCACCTCACTACACAAGAAAAGGAATGCCTAATCAGCGAACTATACAGGGTACTTGACCGGAGCCACCCTTTCTGTATTTAAACGCATCATCTAGTGCATCCCTTAGTTACTATAGCTAATTAACCAAACCTAGACGTGAATTTCTGAAGTGTAAACTTATTAACGCTAGGAGCATTCCCAAAACTTGGCATTCTTTCAAGCCCTTATGGCTGACCTGTCGACTGATATTTTCTTTGTTACTGAATCGTGGTTAAACCAAACTTACACTGGCCCCATGATCGTTCGACATTTACCATACTTGCTTTTTCATAGAGATCGTGGATCTTATGCAGGAGGTATTTTGATTGCTTATAGACCTTATGTTAACCTCATAGTTAAGAATATCTCTTTGACTACTGAAGCGATCTCTGTCAACCTATCAACTTCAAAGCTAAACTTCTTTCTTGGTTATCTCCTACACAGTAATTGAGACCAAGAGGTTCTTGAATTCTGCACATTTTTGGAAAGGGAACTACACCCTACTTTTTCAAACATTGTCCTGGGAGATTTTAACCATTCTATAGTCGACTGGTCTATACCATGTGCAACACTAATACGACATAAAGACTTTCTCCAATATGTACAACCTTTCGGCTTTTCACAACTTGTTGACAAACCTACGCGGGACAGCAACATTTTGGACCTGATTCTAACCCAGGAAGATAGGCTTGTCTTTGATATCAGCATTGATAATTGCCTAGGAACTAGCGACCATTCTATCGTTGCTTTCCAGGTTAATTGCGAAATTGAAAAGCGACATGAGCTACAGGGCATCTACCCTAAAATCGACTTCGATTTACTTAGATACTTGACCGGCAACATTGACTGGCCAAAGTGTCTCTCTCACTGTACTCGATCAGTTAAAGCACTTTGGGAGTGCTTCATTGACCTCCTAACTGTGAGTGCGAACTTTTGCCGTATTTGGCAGCAACGATCAACTTCCACCAAAAGGAAACTACCTATCACAATCTGTAATTTGGGTAAACATAAGCTCAAACATTGGCACGCTTTAAAACTTAATAACTGCGCCGCTAATAAAGCATCATACGATGCCTCTTGCCTTAAATATTCTAACGCAGTAACTGCCTGGCACTCAAAGTTTGCAGAAAAAGTCATCATGGATGTCAGCATGCACTCCCTGTTTCGACATTACCGATCCATGACAGGGTCTGCTAGGCACTTGCCACCTATTTTGGTAAACGATTCCCTGTTAACTGATGACTAGGAACTGGCAAACGGTTTGAACCTAAATTTTACGCAATTTGGGATATACGACAACTTAATTTTGCGAGAATATCATGGCATTAAATCGACCGGATTCTATAATAACAACAAGCTAAGTTTCTGCACCTCGGATATTGTTGCAATCTTGCAGAAATTGAAACCAAGCAAGTCTGTTGATCCTGACGGTTACTGCTCCGTCTTCTACAAGGAACTTGGCTCTGAAATCGCTCCAGCACTTTCAATTATTTTTTCAACCTCGTTTAATCTGGGCGACATTCCTTCCTCCTGGTCTAAGGCAAATATTGTTCCAATTTTTAAGAAAGGCAATGCCTCTCCTCCCTCGAACTACAGGCCTATTGCCCTAACTTATGTCATCTGCAAAATTATAGAAACCATCTTAAGAAACCATACCATCGAGCATTGCGCTAACTTTGATCTTTTGGACTCCAACCAATTTGGCTTTTTGCCCAATAAATCAACCACTATGCAGCTATTGCTAGCTGCTGATAGATGGACCTCTGCCCTGGACTGCGGCATCTCATCTGAAGTAATATATTTCGACCTCCAGCATGCCTTTGACTCTGTTGTGCACTCCAAACTGCTATTTAAGCTGAGGCACCTGGGTCTCAAGGGCGGTTTGCTGAATTGGATTGCTGCTTTTCTCCGCAACCGCCAACAACGTGTCAAGGTCGAATCTACCTATTCTGATTGGCTATCTATCACCCGTGGTGTCCCTCAGGGCTCTATTTTGGGTCCGCTTCTGTTTGTCCTGTATATTGCGGATTTTCTCCCAGATAGGACCTCCTCTAAGGTCCTTACGTCGAAATATGCTGACGATTTAAAGTCTGGCACTGAAATCATTTCTGCAGCCGACCGAGAGAAACTCACAGATGTAATCAACATTGTGTCCAAGTGGTCCCTGGACTGGCAACTACCTCTATCCCTGTCTAAATGCATTTCGACCCAATTTGGAAACACTAGGGATTCGCTTGACTACCATATTAATAGTACGTCTATTGAGAATAAGCTCTCGATCACTGACTTGGGCATTGTCTTCAATTCAGACCTGAAATTCTCAAAACATTGTTCTAAGATTACCACTGATGCTTTTCGACGCTTGTACATTGTCAACAGGTGTTTCGGCAAAACCCATTTAAAGACAAGGGTTTGGGCGTTTAAGGTGTATGTACGACCAATACTTGAGTATGAGAGCCCTGTGTGGTCGCCACACCTGTTAAAAGACATTGACTTGTTAGAGTCAGTCCAGCGGCCTTTTACTCGCTCCATACCTGAACTACACATGCTAACGGCAGGTGAAAGACTTCGTTGTGCGGGCCTGGAACCTTTGGAATTACGTAGACTCAAGGCCGATCTCGCTTTGACCTATCAAATTATCCATGACCAGCTTCCGGTTTTCTTGCCCTTTTTTTCTGTCAATCTTAATAACCGAACTCGCGGACATAATCTTAAAATTCAAAAACAAACCTTTAAGACAGACTGTAGAAAGTTTTTTTTCTCCAACAGGATTGTGGATTGCTGGAATTCACTTCCGCCTGCGGTCGTATATGCGACGACGGTTGACGCCTTCAAACGTGCAGTGTGTGGGGTAGACCTCTCCAAATTCCTACGACGAGCGTATTAATGCTTGGTTCATGGGGCCGGTGTAAGGGGTTTACCCTACCATTACCTTACCCATTAGTGGGTAAAACCTTTATTATTATTATTATTATTATTATTATTATTATTATTATTAGACACTTTCTATATAAGACACTTTATATAGAAATAACAGTACCAAAAATGACAGGAAATGA
>JAHWFP010220908.1:172660-187969 GCA_023313725.1 Lithobius niger
CTACTGTTTTACAAAGGCCACTAAAAATTAATTAAGTGGCTCTCGGGAGCGCCACGCATGGGGTTTTACATAAATCGCTGGAAATAATATTAATAAAAATTGGAAATTAGCCAACAGCGAAAATCATACACTAGAAATAACGTATTTCAGTAAGCCACCGTTATGATGCACTTACGTTTCGTCGGAGTGGCATGACCCGGATTCAAACCGGCTACCCTGTTCGCCCCCAGATCACTTGCATAACATGGTCCAAATCCGGGTCATGCCACTCCGACGAAACGGGTAAGTGCATAAAGGTGGCTTACTGAACTACGTTATTTCTAGTGTATGATTTTCGCTGTTGGCTACTTTCCAATTTTCCTTAATATTATTTCAGGCGATTTATGTCTATTTATTTATGGGGGTTTTTCTTAGCGCATGAAACGTTTTTTATGACATTGTCTTAAAAAAAAAGTATCATTCACGCATCAGCGCTTTAACCAAACATCACCTGGAGCCGATGACTACATGAGCTCTTTGCTCCATTCACTTAATCGCCTAGAAACGAAGCTAAGGGTCATTCAGAGGCAGTTGGATCTAAAGAATGACTTTTACCAAATGTGCAAGTTTTGCACGCTGATCCTGGCATTAAAACGTAGATATTGTGCTGTCCGTAGCTTACAACAAAATATAAGCTACTGGTTTCGTTTTCTTTGGTAAAAAAAATAGCCATCAGCCGCATCTGAAAAATCACGAACAAAACGTTAAAAAAAAAAACAACACCTCCCACTTGCATCAATTTCTTTTAATACCAATCCCGAGAACCACTTAATTAATTTTTATTGTCCTAACCTAATATTTAACTCTTATTTTAAATTGGTGGATCTGCGAGGCTTGAAAACATGAAATGAACTGCACAATGGGATATAGAGCAGTGACATTTGCCGCCATATTGGCCCCAGTATGGGTTTTGGAGGGCATAACTACAAGGTGCACTACATAAAAATGGAGGGAAAAACAACGGAATAGCGGATTTCTTAGGTTTAAAATAACGTTGTTTTCTCCAACAACAAAAATAGCGCGTTTTAGGTGTACGAATTCACTCTTCACAGCATCGGCTTCTGTATGACGCCCTTCTGTTTCTCTCTGAAGTGCCCCTTGCAGATAACCCATTACGGCTCCACCATAGAGTTATACACAATAATACTACGTCGTGTCACTGCTCTATATGATGAATGAGAAGTTCCCTTGCACCGCTTTGTGCCGCCATCATTAGAAAACTGCATATACTTCCCTTTGTACGGACGTTATAACCAATTTAAGGTAATAATTTCTATTGTGGTGGCCTTGCCCGACCAAAACAAAAACCATTACAATACGCGCCAGTTACATAACAATTTAACTTTCGAAGCCCAAAAGAGTGGTTCATCTTTATCACTCAGGCAGTTCAGAATAAGTCTGGTTTTTTAACGATCTTTCTACGAAGTATTAGGTTAAAAAGGTTCAGTACACCGTCCATTAAATTGTCTCCATTCAATGGGACACCATTAACAAATAGAATGTGGCTTCTCGCCTCAAGGACATCAACTGGACGCAACAAAGACTGTCCGTTTTATTGACTGCTGCCAAATCACCGCGATGCCTAGCAATGAAGTTTTCTTGACAATAGACGACGTCACGCCCCGTGATGCAATATTGGAGAAAAAGGAAATACGCCTGTCACCACGTATGACTGTGACAGTGACTCCGAAGCTAGGACAGGGAACTTATTACCCCTGGCCTAAAATTGGAATGTGGTTCGGAATAATGTTCTGAATGGGCCTAAAAATGTGCCACAAATGATTGGTGGTTGTGAAGAATTGTTTGTTCAAGATGGATCCAGAATCGGATTATTCCAAGAGCAATGCAGGTATCTTATAATGAGTTTTTGATTAAGTTAATACGAAGTGCTAGGAATTTATTCACCTTTATTTATTTACAAGGGCAAATTGTCATATTCAGCAAATTGAAATTTATTTATTTCTGCACAATTATGAAACAAAATCCGTTCACCCGTCAAATATAACGGGAATTTATGATACGCAATTGACATGTAGCGAAGAAAAGAGAATAACAGGCCCCCTCAGCGAAAATCATACACTAGAAATGACGTAGTACAGCAAGCTACCTTTATTCACTTACATTTCATCGGAGTGGCATGACCCGGATTAGAACTGGCTGCCCTGACATATCACTGGCAGATCACTGACATAGCTCCTTTATCACTATGGCCACTCCTCCACTGGCAGAAAGAAGACTCACTGACAGCAGTGACCAGGACTCCATTCGGCCGAAAATTCTGGCGGCCATAGACAATGGAGAAGGAATACCAATAAATAGAAGGGCTCAACGAAAGATTAAACAAATACTGTTATTCACAGATTCACTTCTGTAACTCGGGACCGGGTATGGTAGCTGCTAGAAACCACGTCATCTTCTGCAGACTGATTGTTAGTGCGTTCATAAAAATTCATGTAGAAACGAAAATGGTCGTGTTGCTTCAAACTTTCGTCAAACATTTATGAAAAAAATCTCTGTGCAAGTACGATTAAGTGTACAATTAATTTCAACGAATTTAATTAAATCCGCTGAAGGAGTATTTTAGCTTTTTAGCTGAAGTCGGAATGCTGTTTCACATTAAAGTGGCACTATCACCAATTGAAAGCAGACGAAATCTGACAATATCTAGCGCTACGTAGTACTATCTAGCTGTTGCTTGCACCAAGCGAAGGAATGCATAACGGCATTTCTTTTAACGAAACAAACAAGCCGCGACATCCTTAATTGCTGAGTGAAAATTTGGTGCGTCTTCGTGCACCTGGGAGCAAGCTACAAAGGTTAACAATATCACTACCGCTAGATGGCGCCATGGTATTTTCGTTCTCATTTCAATCGGTGATAGTGCCACTTTAATCTGAGTGAAATCCATTGTTCATAAGATAGTTCATTACGATCCATTGTTCATGCAAGGTAACGCAAACCTTCTGACTGTGCACTTGCTCCAGAACCATGCAATATGTATGCCTTTGGCTGAATACTATGCAGATCTGTTCAAGATTGTTCAGTGAATTACTTATGGAGGAGTGGCCAAATTTAGTGGAGGAGTGGCTAAATGCAGTGGAGGAGTGGCCAAATCCAGTGAAGGAGTCTGGAAGTGATGTGGTTCGCCAGTTCGAATCTGGATCACGTCACTGGTATAAAATGTTAATTAAATATGAGTGCAAACCAAATACATTTTGAGTTATATGTCAGCTTACCTGAACGGGAATTGAACCCATGACTTTTGAAACCAAAGGTCGAAGTCCTACTGCTAAGCCATATACTGACACCTTGGACTAACAACGCTCTTCGAGATGGACGAGTCACTACCTTCACCGCCATACATAGCCCGTGCGCCCGATACTGTTAGGAGGCTGACAGCTCGACCTTGTGTCATGGGAGATCGAAACTATTTCCGAAAGTTTTCCTCGGTTTTCCCGTTTAACTCTCGTTACTCACGTGACAAGAGTGAGATGGTCTAAGGTGACACGCCACTGGCGGATTTTGCGGTGGTGCTACTATCGCAGATGCAGAAGGTCGGAACACACTCGAGCTTACAGATAGTCGTACGTGAATCGTCCAGCTCGAAGAGAGTTATTAGTCCAAGTTGCCACGACCAAAAGGAAACGTCCATAGGCAGCATTTAACACACACATATATGTATAAGTCCAAAAGGCATCGTAAATAGATTCGCATCCGTATTTATTTCAAACTTATCCAGCCCAGCCCATTTGGCTTTCCGTCCTATTTCATTCCTAATTTTCACGCGGTTTATAGTGTGTTCCTTTCGATTTCACTTGGCGAGTGGTGTTCAAACAAGCGTCCCTCCAGTGGCGATTGGAGTGTGTGTTTATACAGGGTGGTCCATAAAAAACGCTCCGCCTGAAATTTGTCTAGTCCAGATTTTTTCTAATTTTTTTTTAAACAGAGCTTTTTAAAAAGTGAAAATAGGGAGCGCTTCTCAGGATCCAAAATGCTATTCTGATTCCGGAAAAGTCGGTCCTATTTTTCGAAATTTCTGAAAAAACTTGAAAATTTTCAACTGCCATTTGGTGCAGTGACGATTCTATGCGGAAAAGGTTTAGAACATACAATGAGCTTATTAATTTCATTCGAATTGTTTAGCGTAAACTGGCTCGCATTTTGATACCAGGATAAAATTAATGGCATGGTGAGTGAAACCAAGGATGCCTGTACATTGAGGCACTTGAATAAGATTTCTAGATTTCTATTGGACACTTATTCTTTTTTAGTCCTATGAATGCAGGGTCGAAAAATAGTAGGGATGGGTCGGTCACCGAAACCGAAACCGAATTTTCGGTTTTTACTGAAAATCGAAACCGAATCCGATTTGGATTTTGAGTCAGTTTTTCGTACCGTGTTCGAAAAATCAAAGATTGATTTGTTGTTTTGAATTTTTTTTATAATTATCATTTTCTATGTATATTTCACAGCAAAGCTCCTGGTCATTTAAAAAGAAAATGGTAGAGGAAAATGGTGCCACAGCTAGACCCATGGTCTCTGACGCTGGTAAAAGTGAAAGCAGGAGCGGGTTAGAAGCTAGTAAGTAACACTACTGTTACAAGAAAAAAAAATTCGAAATATCTGGTTGGGGTGGAGGATGGCAAAAACCGATACCGAAACTGAAACCGCGGTTTTGTGGGCATGTAAACCGAAACCGGAAACGAAGTAAAAAAAATTGAAACCGACCCATCCCTAAAAAAATAGTGTTTGCTTTTATTTACATCTTCCATTGAAAATGTTGCTCTGTGCCCTTTTTCTTTGTGCTGGTTGGCCTTCTCATTCATGTTTTCGCCTTTATTTTTTTCCAATGGTGCCCCCAATCCCTTTTTGAAAGTCTGCGGGCGCCAGTGAATGAAATTTAGAAATGCATGAAAAGGGCAGTTTTAGGTTTATCGTCCTTTAAACTGCTAAGATTTTCAGGATTTTCATATGTAAGGGTAAATCTAGCCAAACCGTTTCGTAAGTGAGAAAAAAAAACAATCAGTAAAATAAAATCGTTTGCAACGTTTATATCGGTTTCAACGAATGTTGCAAAACTGAGTTATACAGGAGAGCCGACATGGAGGCATGTCCCTTAAATGCCTCACCAAAATCAACTAAACTATACGAAACGTTAGTCGACGCCACGAGAGTGAGCGTGGTGAACGACGGACTAACGTACTTTTAAGGCTCACAAAAGTTACTTAAATTAAAGAAAAAGCTTCGGGTTGGGGTAGGTTAGGCTAGCAAGTCTTGATCTTAGCAGTTTAAAAGATGGTAACCCTTTAATTCTCCTTTTCTTGCATTTCTTAGGTTTAGTTTCATTGACTGGTGCCGCAGACTTTCAAAAAGGGGGAAGGAGAGGAAGCGAGCACAATTGGAATATAAGGGCAAAAGCACAAATCAGAAGGCCAATCAGCACAAAGATAAAGGGCAAAAAGCAACATTTTCAATGGAAGATGTAAATAAAGGCAAGCACTTTTTTTGCGACATGCATTCATAGGACTAAAGAAAATAGGTGTCTAACAGAAATATAGTAATTTCTTCTTGTCTAAAAAACAGGAAGAAATAAAAGCAATAGAATTATACAAGACTAATAATATACTTAGAATTATAGAACTTAGAGATTACACAGTAATAACAAATAATTATGCCTCAAATATGTATAAAAATAGCCGGTTCAATGAAATAGATACCATCAGAATGAATAAGCCAAATACGCAGTACCAAAATGGAATAATGTACATGGGAAAAGAAAAAAAAAGCACTACGTACCAAATATTTTAAATAAATTACCAAGAAATATGATGAATTATCAGAATATTAAATGAATTAAAACGGAAATTAAAAGTTAAACTTAAAAGAAAATAAACCCATCGCGAAGTATGGCAATCCTCGAAAAGCCTTTGTTTTAACGATTTTTGATTTTATTTTAAATGTTATTTTTAATTTTATCTACCAAAAATACCCAAAAAACGGGGGGTGGGGGAGAGGGGGAACTAACTCCAAGTCCCCCAATCTGTGGGCACCCTTGGTTTCATTCACCATGCCATTATTTATCGTAGTACCAAAATGCGAGCCAGTTTACGCTAAACAATTCTCATGTTCAGTGGATGTTCTAAACTTTTTCCGTATAGCATCGTTCAGTGCACTGAATGACAGTTGAAAATCATCCAAGGTTTTTTTTCAAAAAATTTCAAAAAATAGGACCCACTTTTTCGGAATCAGAATAGCATTTTGGATCCTGAAAAATGGTCTCTATTTTCACCTTTTTCAAAAACTCTGTTTCAAAACCTTAGAAAACATAATTGGACTTAGAAAGATTTCAGTTAAACTGTTTTTTTATGGGCCAACCTGTATGTATACCAGGGTGTTTCAGAATAACACCGACAAACTTTCAGGGCGTACTAAGGAGCTAAAGACAAGTCAAAATGTCCTACACAACAACCTATCCAAAAATGTTTGGTTGCAAACCTAACGCCTTATTAGACCCAAATTGTTTTATGTTAATGCACGGTGGTGACGTCACGCCAACACATCCCCATGCTAAAGATTATAGTCGTTATATACAGTTAATGTGAAAACCGACACACGTCACAGTGGGTAATTTTGATAACCCACACTTTTTTGATAAACTAACACTTTTTACGTGGGTCTACACAACCCCTGCTCCGCCATATGACACATGACCCGACTTTGTAAAATTACCGTACACAAAACAAATGCAACCAGCATAAACAGGCACATTTACAACCTGCGACATTTTTCTTTCTAGCTTAACACGGAAAAAAAAAACACTCGCGTACTATGCTAGACCACCATCCACGGAGGAATGGCCCAACCCGGCAATCTTTCGTTCCGACGATACGAAAACTAGGCTACTGGGACTTCCTTAACACACCTAAAAACCTACGAGACTCAAGCGAATAGCGCATTTTATACGCTATATCTGATTTAAACTAATAAAATAAAAAAATTCGGTTTTACCTTAAACACAAAAATCGGTGTCAGGGACTGGATACAGGGACGTCCTCCCATACGTGACATTTTCGTAGACAGGAAGTTTAAACCGGAAGTTTGAGTTCAAGAATTTACATTATGATTCACAAATAAAATTTTCAAATAAAATTTTTTTAAATCTCAAATAACTAGATACGTTAGCTCGACATCACACCTTAGCATTAAAACACATATCCGTGAGGTCTAGCCGATTTAACGAGGATATTCGCTCGTCTGCTCGAAACGGCTAGTCCAATATCTTGGGCGTGGACTAGCCGTTTCTCGCAGACGAGCCAATATCCCCGTTAAATTGGCTAGACCTCACGGATATCTCTTACTTAATGCATGGTGGTGACGCCACGCTAACACCTGCCCATGCTAAAGAGTAGTCGTTATATATACAGTTAATCTGAAAACCCACACACGTCACCGTGGGCAGGGCCATAGCGAAGGGTACTTGGTTGGGGGGGGGGGGAGTGACTCTCATTTTGCCAACTCATCTTATGATTTTGCCAACTAGTTTAAAGAATGCCAGTAGTGCTGCCAGTAAAGTACTTTTGAGGGGGTCCGCTAAGCTCAGCTGGGGGTCTGGGGGAGCGCTGTCAGCTCCCCCAGCGAGGTCCGGGGTAGAACCCCGGAAGCTGAAGCATTTTATGCTATTTTAGTGCCTGTTTCTAGCCTCCAGTGAACACTGAAGCAACAAATTGTCAAACAAATTTTGGTGATTTTTTTAATTCATTTTTTAGGATGGTAGGTTTCGTAAAAATTTTATTGTGAATAAATCATGTTTTTTTTTAGATATTTTTTTTCCAAATTAAATTAAACCGAGTTCAGTTTAGAATTATATAAACAGGCCAGCTGGCCATTGACGATTGAGGGTTGACTTAATTGTACATTTTGGACTTTTAGGCTATAATGAATGACGACGACTCCTGTGTGCAAGCATATACAGCAGATCAGGGGCAGAAATTTTTTTTAAATGTACTATCAAAAGGTGAAAAGTAATGAAATATTTTTGTCAGTTGTATCCCAAACAATTATAGGCCTAGAGGTATCATTGTACAAAAAACTTTCACATTTTAAAACAAAAACATGCCTCAGTTTTTAAATAATGGAGCGTCGAAAGACGAAAGAAATGGTGAAATTTTTACCTCAGTTTTGTCCAAAACAACTTGAGGTATTATTGGAGAAGAGCTTCCACATTTGAAATCAACATGCTCGAATTTAATTTTTTTTCATTGATTCAGGGGATCTTGGGGACCGGTCATTATTTATGGCCGTGGGGGTGGGGTGGGAAATGAAAATATGACCACTAAATTTTTGATGACTCCTCCTTCAAGACCTGAAAAAAACCTTGTTTCCCCCATCCTAAAGTCCAAAAATAATGTGACTACCCCCCAAAAAATATTTTACACCCATCTTTTGTCGAGATTCCTATAAAAGTATGATGAACACACTGTTTGCTTGTATGACCACGTTCTAACATAGCCAGCACCTGAAATGCAGAAGACGCCAAGAAACCAAGTGCCAAGGCTTTTCTATAAAATTTTTTGTAAAAACTGCACTACCCAGTAATAGTATTATTAGTTTCAAAACCTTGTAAACGACATGGGGGTTCTGGGGGGGGGGGGGGCTTGCCTCCCAGAAGCTGAGCCGTTTTTGGAAATTTTGACTGATGAAAGTGCCATTTTTGTGGTCCAAAAATGACTTTTTTTCCAGTTGGTCAGTGTGTTTTTGACCTCTTCCTTTTGACGGGATCTGAAAAATTTATGACCTCTCCCTCGAGAGGGTTGGCCGGCTTCCCAGGCGATAAATAATTACCGGTCCCGTAGGGTAATTTTTGCCCTCAATTCGTAGCCTCTTGTCCTTTAATATGGGATCTTATGAACTCTTATCGTCAAATTTTGGACCTTCAAGATTAACAAGTTTAGAATTTTTAACAATTTTCATTTGAAAAGTGTAGTTGTTTCTGCATTAATACAAATCCAAATTTAGTGGCGATAGGTTAACAGAAAAAGGACAACAGAAAATCAAACAGCTAACTCAATTTTTCCAACTCGGTTTTTGATTTTGCCAACTGTATCCGATTTTCATGAAGTACAGCTTTAGTTCACGTTACTGTTTTAACTAAAACCAAGGCACTGATTGATGGACTAGCAGACGAACTAGTAAATCAAATAACTCTGCATTAATTTTTTAGATTTATTTGATATCACAACTTTAGACGGCGATAACTTGGCAGAAGTCCTCACGCAGAGTTTGTTTTATGCAGTTTGTTGATATTTCTGCTTTACTTAAGAAACGTTTTAAATCCTGGCAGTGATGTCATGTTTTGGTATATTAATATGCCAGTAATTTTCTACCCTTCTAAAATACCAGTTACGAGTTGCTCTACGTTAAGACCCCTTCTGAGTGGCGCTGTCTAACAGAAAAAGAACTACAGGAAGTAAAATAGCAACTCAGTTTTTAGTTTTGCCAGCTGTGTACGATTTTCGCGAAGTTAATTGTTATCACGACTTCAAACTCGGTGGGAATACAGGTTTGTCCATTTTTTGTTTTTATTTTCTACATTATCTGTGATACTTATAAGTTATGCTGGTGACATAGCAAACAAAACGGCCAAGTCAATTTTCAATTTCGCCAACTACGCAAATTTTCGCGGAGTTTCTCTTCCCACACTCCTTACAGTCTAGCTAAGCAGGGAAGCAACCAGAAATGATCAGGGCATCGTTTCACTTACTCCCAAGCTACACTGAAGTGTTGTGAAAACTGATGGGAAAAAAATGTATTGTAAACTTTACATTCCAACTGACGAAATGATGATAATAATTAACCACTGTACTCGTGGAAACTGGAATTTGCAGTGAAAATTTGTCAGATTTTGCCAACTCGACAACTTGAATTTGCCAACTGTATGTGTTTCTTGGATGTTTGGGGGGGCTTCCCCCCTCCCCCCAGTCACTTCGGCCCTGACCGTGGGTTAATTTTGATAACCCACACTTTTTTGACAACCCACACTTTTTCGATAATCTAACACTTTTATGGGGTCTACACTACCCTTAATCCATCAGGACCAACTTTTCATATTAAGCTACACAACCCAAGTTCAGATAGTATACCCAGTTGCAAAACCAGCGTAAACAGGACCATTTGCGACTGGCGGCATTGTTCACGGTACCAATGTGAAAAAAAAATGTTGCAAGCTAAACCTAATTTAGAACCTTCTGTCCCGACCATACGAAAACTAGGCTACTGACACTTTAAAATACACCTAAAAACCTATGAAACTCACGTGAATAGCATATTTCATACTCTCATCTTATTTAAACTATAAAAGTAGAAAAAATACAGTTTTACCTTAAAACACAAACATCGGTAATGGAACGTCTCTTCCCTTCGCTCTGACTTCGTACACAGGAAGCTTCTAACCCGGAAGTTTCCGTTCAGAAATTTACATAAGTCGTATGTAAAAATTCGTAAATTCATTATGATTCAAAAATAAAATTTACAAACAAAAATCTTTAAAAACTCAAATAAGTCGTAAGTTAGCTTGATGACTCGCCGCCTTACCATTAAAACACATATTCGTGACTACTCGGCAGTTACCTTCGTTAACAGGTCATTTGCTCAAAACGGCACAATCCAATTCTCGGGGAATAGTGGGGAATCACACTCGTGCTTTGCACTCTTGTGGTCCCCCCCCCCCCCCCACGCCCTCGAATGAACTGCACCGTTCTCGTAAACGAGCAATTATCGAAGGTAACTGCCGAGCAGTCACGGATATGTTACTTTAGAGTATCTAAGTCAAGGCTTAATAATTGTAGCCTGGTCTGATTGCCTGCAGATGCACGCTTTATTGTGGTCTCATATACCACCTTGCATGTTTAGGACCAAATTCATTAGCTCCACAAACTCACATGCAGCACGTTGGTGGCGAAACTTCAGAATACGTAATCGAAATACGTTGGAAACTGTAACTATTGTGTGCGCGGCGTATCTTGAGTCCTGGAAGTATTTTACGAGCGGCTACGTTTTCCTGGAGGGAGCGGCTTTATTCGACGGCCGCCATTGTTTTTGTAACCATTTTGGATATCAACAAGGCACTCTGCTACCAAAATGTACAATCGATTATCTGTCTTCGTTCTGCAGCAAACTCAAGATAGGCCGCGCACACTTTACGTCTAACGCTTACCAACAGAGGAAGAGAAAATGAGTAGCTTGCCAGATCTCAGCATTATCATGTGCTTTACAGTCCTAGCTTCTTTTCAAAGGGTCTCATGTTTTTGCCAACGCGGACAACAGCCCAAGTACGTTTTTAATTTACAAGTATGTTTTTTTTTTTTTTTGCGTGAGCAGGAAATGTCTAGTGTGAACACTGCAATTTTATAAGCAGCTAGAGGACTGGTGAGTTTAGTGCATAGCTGGGAGATTGGTGACTAGGGCCACTTTTTTTGGAGACGTTTTGCCCCAAACGGTGAATAGCATCAAACCACTTAGCTAGGTGGGCGGAAGGTTTGATGTACTGTGCGGATATACTTTGTTGTTTTTTGTGTGTATGTGTGTGTGTCGGGGGGGGGGGGGGGATGAGGGAGAATGGTGGTTAGGATGTTGACTTCTGCTTTGTGAACTAGGGTTGCGCTCTAAACTGTACGCAAATATTCTGTGCAGAGATTGAGAACTGGTTTGAGGGATCAGGTTTCCCAACTTTCGGGCGAAATGTCAACAAACGTGCCTTTTTTTTTCTTGATCGACGAGGCAGTGATGCCAAAGCCGCTCCCAGGAAAACATTTCGCTAAAGGACGATCAAAGCCAGCTAGGGGGTATGGGGGAGTACTATTAGTTCCCCCATTGGGGTCGAGGAAGCTGAAACATTCTACGATACATTAGTGCCGTATTCGACTTCTTGCGGAATTTATTTAGCATTATGACACATTTCGGGGTTTTGGGAATGGGATGGTTTCCTGCACCATTTCCTGCACCATTTTCCTGCACCACTGCTCAGAGGCGCCTATCTACCCATCTTCTTTCTGTGCATGCATTTATTCATTTTTTTTGGTGGGGGGAGGGCAGTTAAAAAATAGAGTGTAATTTTTTTTAACTGCAAAAAAAAAAAAAATTGGTGCGGGTATTGAGAGGGGGGAGGGTTTGAACGGCTTTGTAAAAATTCCCCCGCCAGTTCCGGAAGCTGAAACACTTAAGACACTGAAACACCAGAGCTTTACTTTAAGAAGGCATGCCTTTCGATAATTTTAACCATCCTTGTCAAAAGCATTTACAAGAATTGCTGCAACTACAGCGATAAAATTGGTTTCATGGCCCAACGTAGGCCATGAAGATGAGGGGCCAGTTGGTTACCGTTGTAAACCTCCCCCCACCCCCCCGACTCCCCTCGCAACTTTCCAGGTTTATCAGTTCGGTAGAACCCATTTACGACCTCCCCTACGGCTTTCTTCAGCTGGTGAAAAGCTTGGGAAAAATGAAGATACTTGGGCTGCCCAGTTTCAGGAAAAGAAAACAAGAATTCTTAAGAATAATGAAAAAAAGCGTACGTTGCCTTCTTTTGCTTTCTTAATTTAAAATAGCTTTGAATCTGGTATATTTTTCATTACGGAAATAATACATGTTAAGGATAGTGAAATGCTTTGAAATGAAGCCTATAGACCCGTTTCCCTGAAAAACGCATGATAATACTGAGATCTGGCAACCTGCTCTTGTCTTGCCAAGCGTGGGCGATATTGCAGTTTCGAACGTTATTCGATTATCGCGAAGTGTGCCACAGCTTGGTGCACCTTGCTGGATTCGAGTTTGTGGAGCTAATAAGCGCCGGTGCACACGTGCTTTTTTTGGACGCGCGGAGACGCTGCGGCGCCGCTGCGATGACGCAGCCAACCAATGTACACGTGCGTTTTATTAACGCGCGTGGACGCTGCGGTGCCGCTTCGGTGACGGATGTGCGCGTTCGGTTCCCTAACCTCGTGTACAAAAAAATTATAGTTTGAAACCAATGCGACGAATTTTGGTACATTGATGTACTAATTTATGACGTACCAGGGGAAAATGTTATACATCCTTTCCAGATTAACTAAAAAATTCGGATAAGTTCTTTAATTATTTCCCAATGAGTCTTCAATCATTTCTGCAGCAACATTTCATATTTCAGGATAGTTCTTTACTCCCCCAATAAACAATTCCATGTCTATTTCTTCGAAATTGGACGCCATTTTCGGTAACGCTTTTGCGGTAAACGGCGGACGTGTGCACCGCTCAAGTCACCCAAGGTACTCAGAGACGCAATTGCATTTTTTTTTAATACTGCGGTACTGCTGCGTTGACGGGGGGAATTGCGGTGTAAAACGGCCGCACGAGCGGCGGGCGGTAACGCAACGTCGACGCTGGTACGTGTGCAGTACCCAACAGATGTCACGTAAACCAAACCGCAAATGTAGTACCGCAGCGTCGACCGCAAATGCGGTACCGCAAGTGTGTACGGCGCTTCGTTTAGCCTTAGTGTATGAGGCCACAGCTAGGCGTGCACCTTGCAGGCATTCGGATACGGGCTACCACTAAGCCATGACGTAATAGTCTGGTTGCTAAATGTCATCTTTAACCTAAACCTGGAAGTAAGTTCCGCTCAATGTTTATGGTGTTTTGTGTTTCTTCAAGGCATACTTAGTGAAATTCTGTAGGGTGCCGCTTTGTCACCCTTGAGCAAATTTAAATGTTTAAGATGGCGGCCAAGATGGCTGAAAAATCATATATCTGCCATATCTTTGCTCATAGAACAGAGAGGATAATCATTTTGGTGTCTAATACTATGTTTTCAGGGTCAGTGAATTCTAATAACGGATTATCTTGTTGATAAAATAGACGCCCTTTTTTGTAGTGACTGGTATTACAGTCACACGTTCGATTTTTCGCGTATTTTTAACTTTCAACTGTTATTCTGCCGTTTATAATTTAGGTGGAAGACCCCAATTAGATTCATTCGAAAGGTGGGAATGTCTTCCTTGCATCAAAGGTAAATAAATGGGTTTATCATTGTTAGGGACCGTGCTACGCCTTTTTTTAGGAGGTGGTATCACAGTCACTGTTCGATTTTTCGATCATTTTCAATTTTCAATTGCTATTCTGCCTGGTATAATTTAGGTGGAAGACCCAGTTAAATTCATTCGAAAGGTGGGAATGTTTCTTTGCATCAAAGCTAAATAAATGGGTTTTTCATTGTTAGGGACCGAGCTACGCCCTTTTTTATGGGCTGGTATCACAGTCATTGTTCGATTTATTTTCAACTTTCAACTGCTATTCTGCCGTTTCTAATTTAGGTGGAAGACCCCAATTAGATTCACTCGAAATATGGGAATGTCTTATTTGGATCAAGAGAAAATAAATGGGTTTGTCATTGTTAGGAAGAGAGCTACGCCCTTTTACTAGGGGCTGGTATCACAGTCGCTGTACGATTTTTCAACTTTCAGCCGCTATTCCGACGTTTCTAATTTAGGTGGACGACTCCAATTCACTTCATTCGAAGGAAGACATTCCGACCTTTCGAGTGAACTTCCATCCATCTAAATTACAAACGTTGGAATAGTAGTTGAAAGTTGAAAAATCGTACAGTGACTGTGATACCAGCTCCTAGTAAAACGGGTAGCTCGGTCCCTAACAATGATAAATCCATTTATTTACTCTTGATGCAAATAAGACATTCCCACCTTTCGAATGAATCTAATTAGAGTCTTTCACCTAAATTAGAAACGGAAGAATAACAGTTGAAAGTTGAAAATGAGCGAAAAATCGAACAATTACTGTGATACCAGCCCCTAAAAAAAGGGCGTAGCTCGGTCCCTAACAATGATAAACCCATTTATTTAGCTTTGATGCAAAGAAGACATTCCCACCTTTCGAATGAATCTAATTAGAGTCTTCCACCTAAATTAAAAACGGCAGAATAGCAGTTGAAATTTTAAAATGAGCGAAAAATCGAACGGTGACTGTGATACCAGCCCCTAAAACAAATGCGTATATTTTATCAACAAGATAATCCGTTATAAGTAATCCCTGGCCCTGAAAATATAGTATCAGACACCAAAATGACTATCCTGTCTGTTCTATAAGCGAAGATAAGGCCGATATATGATGTTTCAGCCATCCTGGCTGCCATTTTGAATATTTAAATTATCTCAATGGTGACAAAGTGGCACCCTGCATGTAACGGTTGGCACTCCATACCAATATAGTTGTATGGCCCGCCGA
>JAHWFP010220908.1:192969-215292 GCA_023313725.1 Lithobius niger
TTGACCTGACCTGCAGCGTGCTTTGTATTTTATTGTTTCCTTTTAAAATAATTTTTAGTTTGGGTGGGAGTCAGTGGACCGCAATGGGCCCTTCCCACTCAAGTTGCTAATGCGACAAGTTATTTATTATTATTATTATTATTATAAGAGTGAGGGGAGGGGGGGGGGGGACAGTATCCGGGTGAGGATTATGAGGGTCAGGACTTGTTGACGTGTAGAGATCCACGAACTTGTGGCATCATGCTTCCCGAATGGCTTCGAGTCCCTGTGAACCGTCAAGTTGGTTCGTAGTAGGATGGTTAGAAGCCCCAGCTTGCCTAATACTTGTTCAGAAAGATCTTGCATGATTCTGTCGAAGAGAGGTTTGAAGAGCCTGCACCCTCAAATTGCGGTCGTTGTTTCTGCACCATGTTAAAGCGGCCTTGAAAGCCCTCCTCGTGGTTTTTCTGTCATCAGCGACAGATCCTATACGTTGCTTGCCATCATTAACACATTTGTGGTGTGCAGCTTTGTGAGCATTGTAATGCTCTCGAACGTGAGCATGCCAGCCGGGTGTACAGCGTCTGTGCGTGCCAACATGTTTTCCCGGCAGTGATTCACTAGCCGCATAGTGCAGAATGTTGACAAGGTTAACAAGGTTGTATATATATATACACACATACTTTTGTGTTTCTATTAGTGAAGAAATATGTTTGTCATTTGGAAAAAATCAATGCTCAAGAATTTTTAAAAATTGAACTGCCAATATGGATCCTAATCAATATTTTTTAGTTGTTAAAAAGAAAGTGGTAATTAAAAAAAAATATCACTTTTGTACGTGGCACTTGGCAGTTCTACTTATTTAAAAGGATTAAAAACACAATCGGAGTACACAGTCACACCCAAAAGTGAAGTCCGGAATGAACAAAATGTAAAACTGCCTTTTTTTTAATGCGTGCCTTTTTTTTTAATCCACATGCATGCTTCATTAATGGTTTTCTTAAAAAAAAAACACTTGTCTAATGCTCCTGCTTCAAAGCAGTCGTAATATTTTTTCACCATTGATATTATGACCGCATTGTTGTCAAACGGCACCTACCGATATTTTAGTCTTAATGTGACGCAATGCAGAAAATCCTCTTTCACAACAAGCTATTTTTTTGGTGATTACTGTAAAACAAGCTTTCAACACAGCACACACATAGGGATATTTTTTTACTGCAGTGAAAGTTGTGTTTTTCCAGGGTGCCAAAACGTTTAATATCTCCTCTCCTCCGTGATTACCGTTTGACTTGTCCACTGAACCGTAACTACATCACTGATCGCTCTCACATTCTGTGGGCAAATATAAGAAAGAATTCGGAGGAGAAAAAATCCCCAAAGTGTCTACTTGAATAAATTATATAGTTGCCAGTATTAATATTTTATACGTATTTGCAAGTTGTCGATCACATTTTTTGATCCCTGGGGAATTATGTAAAAACATAATAATAATAATAATAATAAACAATTTAGTTCCAAATGGAAAAAAGGAACCAAAAGGACACAAGTGTCGCTAACAATGGTCCTAAATAAATACAGTATAATAAAATTAAACATTGTGCAGAAACTGAAGCCATATCTTAAATAGAAATTGAACACAATATACACATAGAACACGCTCAAACTGAAACCCCTAAAATACCCATTTACAAATCCCGACATATGAGGAAGGAGGAGAGAACGTGTGTCCGGAGTCGGTGTTCATAAGTTGGAAGGGAGTTGACTATAAAGACAGCCACAGGCAGGACGTTCCAGCAAGACACCAAACGGTTGGCAAAAAAAATTCCTACAACTTTGTGGCCCTAACTCGGAACCAACTCTCGGGTGTGACCCCTTGTGCAGTCAGAAGCCCAGAGTTCGAAAAAGTGCTCAAAGTTTATCCCAGTCTTTCCCCTAAGCAGCTCATATACGTCGTAAGTCTGCGAAGTTCAACGGAGTCTAATTTAAGAGATTTAAGCCTGTCGTGGTGCAGTATGTGATAAGACCCTTAAGTGGTTTGGTAAATCAACGATGTTTACTCGACCTGATCAATATCGCTACAAAGATGTGAGGACCGTACCTGAGTAGCATATTCTAACAGGAGTCTTACATATACCGTAAAGGCCCTAGAAGGGAGTTATGATCACCTGATTTTAAAAATTTCCTAATCATTGCTGTCCATTTTCGGGCATTATTAACAATTATGTTACAGTGGGGGACTGAAACTAAGATCTCGCGAAAACCAAATATCTAGGTCACGGACAATATTTGAATGTGGCAATGGGTGCGCCGCCAAAAAAAAAAAATTCACAGTGATGGCTGGAAAATCCAATGTTCATTGCGAACGATTTATTTGGGGCGATCGGCAATTGCCAGTCACGAAACCAAGTCAGCAAGTTATCCACAGCGGATTGCAAATTTGCAGCAGTGAGTGGTGGGAGAGGGGTCTACAATTTGAGAATGCAGTTTTACGTAATCAGCAAACTTCTTCATATCCGTGCTGGGAAGACCCGTACTGAGATCGTTAAGAAACACAATAAAAAGGAGCGTACCCAGGACAGAACCCTGTCAAAATCCACTGCTAACCTCAACCAGAGTAAAACAAAATCCAGCCACATCGATCTACTGATCAAAAAGTCAGACAACCAGAGCAAGAGGTTATCCCTGAAACCGAGGCAGTCCAACTATTTTGATAAGTTTAGTATGCATGTATTCAAATGCTTATGCAAGTCTACGTAGACAACGTCGACTGGTACATCACAGTCAACAGAACTTGTCCAATCTTCCAAAACAAGCAATAATTAGGTCCAGACTGTTACTAGACAGTCTAGTGCCGAAAAGTGCTACCATGTTACTTTCTTAATATCGTATAAAATACTACATGCAATAATTATTGTTTACAATTTTTCTTTTTTGTGTTTAGAAGCATTTTAAACGGCCCGTTATTGTATAAAGTGTATATTTAATTATTTTTTTCTTTCAAAGTTAATTATTTCGGGGCTTGATAACGGAACTGAATAATTACTGAATGTAGCATTTTTTTAAATAATAATTTAATAAACTTTATTCAGATAGTGTTGCCGAAGGTCTATAAAGTCATTGTGTGGCTACATATTTTGTCATAATTTTACAATCAAGAAAAAGAAAAATATACAACAACAAAATTAAATCACACAGTATGGGGAAAAATAATCAATTATGGACACAAAAAACAATAAATCAAAAATAAAACTAAACGTAGTGGATACGAATTTTCAGCTTCGCTACTGTATTAATTATAACAATTCCATAGAGTTAAGTTTGTTAGTTGATTACTTATCTAGTTGGTGATTCTTCATTACGTTGTCGTTTATCATTATTTTTATCACAACGATGCTCACTGCGTGGTAAAAGTGCCGACCCTGTGGTCACGGTAGTTAAGGGTGAAAGGGGGTTCTTGGAAAGGTCCGGGCAGTGTGAAAGACTACCAGTTTCCTTAGGCAGCTATCTCCTGGCTTATTCTGGACCTTATTTCGGTCCCTGCATCATTGGAGGTTTCCCGGATTAAATTCCTAAACTTACCCTTATCCTTGCTAGGTTTCTTTCCCGTTTTAAAAGAATACGTTCGTTCAAAATCGCACCTTCTTATGTACACGAGTCAGATGTACATTTGCGTCTGATTAGAAATTAAAAGCACCAAAGATAGCACTCATGAAAAAGCCTTAAAAATGCCCAAAATACAGTAAAAACACAACGTTTCGGGGATTGCTGCATGCCGTTATCAAGTGCAAAGAATAAAAAAAATACAGCACACCTATTATGCCATGCCAAGACCAACACAAACGCACAAATAAATTTCAAATTTAAAACAAAACCTAAGCCTCCCTGAACAGAAGCTTAGGTTTTGTTTTAAACTTTAGTTTTCAAATTTGAAATTTATTTGTCTGTTTGTGTTGGCCCTTGACATGGCATAATACGTGTGCTGCATTTTTTATTCTTTGCACTTGATAACGGGGTGCAGCAATCCCCGAAATGTTGTGTTTTTGCTGTATTTTGTGCACTTTTAAAGCTTTTTTATGACTTGATTTGTGTCAGATGATAGAAGGCTCCTAAAAATGGTTAACAAAAAGCAAAAATGTACTTTGCTTGTCGATACCTGACTGGTTAAAGTTTTTTTTTAATAGCTGCCGAAGAGTGAATGAACAAATTCTTCCGTTAATCATTTCAGAATGCAGCGTCTCCAACTCTGAAAACCTCCATGTGCTAAAGGATATTCAAGATCAACTTCGGCAGCAATATAAGGAGCTACAGATAAAGGGATTACCTTGGATGGATGATTTATTGCTGAATTTGGGTGACTATTGCGTTGATCTTAAAATGAAGAGAGCAGATGGAACGGGACGGTTCAATTCATCAGAACCAATAAATGTTTGTGATATTCTACGTTCGTATGAAGGTGAGGAAACACCAACTAGAGTTTTAGTTGAGGGTGGTCCAGGACTGGGGAAGTCAACTCTTGTTGCCAAATTAGCTTATGACTGGGCTAATAGGGAAAGGCACATGGAACACTTCGACCTTGTTTGGTTGATTCCATTAACACATTTCGAGAAAGACTTAGAAGAAACATTGTTCAAAGCAACGTGTATCAACAGCCGAGATAAAGAACACATTTGTGAAGTTTTGAGTGATAGAACAAAGCATTTGTTGTTCATATTCGATGGTTATGATGAAGCTACGCCAAACACAAAAGCAGCTATTCTTTCAGTTCTTCGAAAAGACTGTTTCTCTCATGTTTTCGTTATTCTAACTTCTCGGCCAGGAAAATTTCCTTCTAAACAAGTGAAATTTAGATCAGTTGGAATGGATGACACAATAGATTTGGGTGAAAATAAAGATATTACACCAACACTTAACCATTTCACTGATAGACGAGTGAGCATTAAGGGTTTAACTCCAGAGCAACAAGAAATGTTTTTGACAAGGCACTTGAGAAATCACAGTAAACAACAAAAGCTAAACATTTTGCAAAAACTGGCCACAGTGATACATAAGGATTATCTTAGGTGTCCTTTGTTTCTTTTACTGTTGGCCAAGGTTTTCACGGACAACCCTCAAGAAGAAAAGTCTCTTGATACAAAAACAGAACTCTACAAACATGTATTCGCTTATGTTATTACAAGATATTTCTGCAAACTTGGTGACCACTCATTATCACAGGCTGAAATATTTTCGTTTGACATTTCAAAAGAGACATCTCATCATCAGCTCATAACCGAATTCTGTACTTTTGCTTTGTGGGCAGTTAAATCGAACACCTTTTCATTCTCTCATGAGGACATTGTGAAGAGTCGTGAATGTGATATCAGAATAATGGACATGGGATTCTTGACACAGAGTGTACATGTAAAGGGTTTGAGGGAAAGGTTGGTGTATAAACCTGTACATAAATCTTTATTAGAGTTTGCAGCAGCTTATGCTATACGGGTGTTATTTACAATTAATCTTAACCAGTGGAAGAAGGAGACAATCTCATTACGTCCGAAGGTGGACAATTACCACTACAGACAACTCTGCTTCCCATTTTTAGTGGGACTTATGGGAACACATGTGGCATCATTGTACAACTTACTTTCATCCTTTACAATGGAGTACATATCTGATTTTGGTATTTTAGGGTTCAGCTTGTTAGAAACTGCGATGAATGAAGATGTCCTGGTTTCGCTTAAACCTTTCTTACCAGCGAAGTGGGTGATACCGTGGTTGAAAAGTGATAATGGGTTCAGTATGTCTCAACAACATGCTACATTGGTGAGATTAGGAGCAATCGAAGGTAGGATCAAAGTATTAAAATGGAACCTTGGCTATCCTGCCCTTCTGCCCACTGATGTCGAGTTAGACACAATTATATGTGAAATGACGTTTTACGTTAGCCACTTCAACCCACATAGTATCAATTTTAAAGGCGTACGTTGTAAAGACCTGTGGTTTAATTTTGGTTCATTTATGTTGGAACCCGTCAGCCAGGAACATTTTTTGCAGGCTTATGACCTAATTAGTTTCCAACGCATCTCTTATAACTTAAGTGTCATGCCGGACGGGTTCGCCATTCTTAACAATATTGTAACTTTGAAAGGTTTGAATATTTACTGGCTTAAAACAAGCAGTGTTCTAAACAATGACAAGTGTCAGGACTTGATTTCTGCAATTATAGATCTCATTATGCAGCAAAACGTAAAGAAACTGGCACTACTGGTTGACAGTAAGTATCCTCAGAAACAGATCGACCTTCTCATTAAATGTGCCGGAAAATCTTCCAGTCTAGAAAGTTTCATCCTTCGAAGTGACCACATGTTTTCTAAGTTTTATGTTGACTTGGCTGTGCTATGCAATGGGGGACACAAGTCATGGAAGTGGGTGAATTTGGAAGGGATCAAAGTAAAGTGTAGTCACTTTCTGAAAACTCCAGTCAGTATTGAATACCTTGATCTTAGCTTATCAGATGTTAAGTCATCGGTGCGAGATAAATTTCGATGTTGTGTGACGGCATCTCTGGGAACGCCTAATTCGTTGCTAGTTGATGTTTCTACAGTGTGGTCCTTTGCTAACTCATTGGAAGAATTAAATATTGCATTGGATAAATCAATCGTAGATGGTGGATGGCAGAGTCTAGCAGTAAATTTGTATAATTTGAAGATATTAATTCTAACATTGACTGATTTTGACTACAATCCAGGTTCAGCTTTAGTGTCAGAATGGTTACTAGCACCTAATTTCGGCAGTTGTCTTCACAGAGTAGAAATAAGGATGCCTGAGCTCAACCCATTTCTAGCAAGGGAGGTGGTCGATAGCCTAACTCGTTGCCTGGAAGGTAAAGTAAATAATACATGCAACACTGAGGAGCCCTATGCTAATTCATGTCAACCTGTTACAGCTTTGCAATCACAAAAGTTGGTTACTCAGTATATTTTGCTAAACACGTCAGTAACGTACTATCAAAAACGTACAGATATCACTGCTTCTCATACAAAAAGTGGCCAAGTGTTTCTTCCTGCTATTCTTCAGCTGAAACAATGCCTGATTAACAAATTACTACCGCAGTTAGAAGTAATTCACCGTTTAAGGTATAGTGTCGCTGAGCCTATTCACGTTAGCTCTTGGACCACACTTTTCCCTCCCGAACATGGCTTCATGTTACAGGCTGACCTATGGGGTTCCAGACAGGATGACTCTGCTAACAGTAAAGCTATTCTTGGTAGAAGTCCAGGATTGTTGGAAAGATTTTCGATAACATATGAACCACCAGTCTTGTAGTCATGGTTCTCCGCTGTCACTTACTTGAGAGTGCAAATATTTTACTATCTATTTTCACTATGTAATATATTTTACTATGTAATATTTTACTATGTATAAGGAATGTTATCTCATCATGTAAAATGGAAGGATTGTGAATTTGGCTATGACAACAAAGGACAGATCTATAATAAATAGGTGGTGAATTAAATACTATAATACATTTAGGTCAAAGTATTTATTATTTACAAAAGCTGATGATTTTTTTTGTGATTTTTATTTATGTTTTATTTATATATTGTTTTAACATGAATATTGTATGTTATGCATGTTTAGTGTTGGTTAAAATATAACTGTAAATGTAACTGTAACATGTAACTGTAATAATATGTATATACGTTGCAAGTAGAGTATAAAATTGTGTAAAAGCAAACATAATCAAAGAAGCCTGATACCGTCAAAAAAACAAAAACTAAATAACTTATGAATGACCCCGAGTGTTAAATTTGTCTGCGTGTTCGTCTTGGGAAGAAACTCGTCTTTTACCATTTACAGGTTAACATAAGTATTATTAATTTGACTTCAATCATAACAACTACACAGCCTCCTAAGTCCCAGAGTACACAAAGTTGGAATGCTGCAAGGTGGGAGAAATGCACCATTGAGTGCACCCTAAGTGCACCATTGAGTATATAGAGGGGTCACCATGTACCGTGAGTAAAGTGGGCACGCACAGCCCTGCGCCAGCACTTCTCCCTAAACCAAGTCAGTGCCGTTTCGAATCCTGCACCTGACCTAAATACGTATGGGAATTGAAATAAATCCGCATGAACTTATAGGAAAGTGTTAGTTGGGAGGTCCTACAATTCTGACACATTGATGTCTTATTATGTGTATCAGATATTACCATTGTTATACAGGTGTAGTATGCACGCATGTACATCTCTCTGGTTTTTATAATGTACCATACGAACAGCAGTTTAAACGTTTGGGGTTATCATCTTTGGAACTGATTATTAAAAGCAGATCTATGCCTTGCTTTCTCCATTCTTTAAGGACTAGTTGATGTAGACCCAAAAAGATTTTTCTGTGTCCGAGTAAATGTGTATACCAGAGGATACTGGTATACTGTTTCCTTTACCATTATTTTGTAGTCGGTAATAGAGCTGTTATATTATTATATTATATTGCAAAATAAAATCAGCATTTTTTACTCCGTCAATGAGAAAATACGGTAAACTGATCAAATAAACTACAGTTTTAATTGGTCAACAATTATAAAATGTGATACGTAACATGGATTGGCAAGGCTAAAACAATAAATAAGCAAACTGTTCTGAAATTCCACGTTGCTAATCCAACGATAAATATTCCGCAATAACTAATACGATTTCTTGCCAATCACTTAAATTCAGTTTTATTTACCAATACACAATTTGTGGGGATTTGTTTTCCTTGTGATTTGCAATTCGTAAGCAGAAAACGCAGTTCGCATCCTGCTAGAAATTAAGGTACTTATTTATTTTTGACTGTACTCAAAACCAATAGGCATGGGCCCGCTAGACATAGTTTGTTTACAAAGTAACATTTTTGTTCTATTTACAACTATGACAGTAGCAACAAATTAAAAGACATGATATACATACGGAGAATAAGCAACGAGGTTACAAAGATAAAAATTGAAACATGAAATATAATGTACATTGCGAAAAACGAAAATTGAAGGCTTGTGTCATACTATCTTGACAAGCATGGGAGTGATATTCGTACTCGTGTTTAAAAAATAAATTATTATTATCATTAATTTGTGGCTGTTGCCAAAAAATCAACTGTAAATTCTCGTTTCGACAAATAAACACATGCTCTAATTTTAATGAAGTATTACATTTTTTCACTCTTAATACGATCATTCCAAACAAAGGTAGATTCCGTGTGTCATCATCCAGCATTGAAATTTAATTTTTCTTTATCATGGATTTACTCCCAATTGTGTACTTGTATTCTCTTAACTTGCACCCAAATGTCTCCATAACCTTGATCTCTCCGGAAGACTCTGATTGTCTGAACAAGATGATCTGCTCAGGAAGAGGAGATGGGACCCTAGATGCCCATGGGATCTATGCAGGCATTCTGTCAGGCACTGATTCTGTCAGGGGCTGACAAAATACCAACATAAATTCTATAGCCCCTGAAAGAGACTAGCTATCTCTTACCACTATGACCAGCAGTTGGCAGGAAGTTTTCTAGGGTCCCATTCCCTCTTCCTGAGCATATTATCTTCTTTAGGTAGCCAAGCTAATCCTGCTGTAGTTTAGTAATATTCTTCAACAAGGATGAGGAATGAGGTAGATTTTGAACACGACACTAATAATTGATAAAATGTTCACATGAAAGTAGTTTTTGAGTAGAATTAGTTTTTGAGTGTAATTATTTTATAAAAACTGGCTATTTGTTGAGATTTTATCACATACACAATACATGGCTAATAAAGTATACGTGTGGTACAATTACGTAATTGTTGAAATAGCTGAGAACAGCATGTGAAAACTTAAGAGAAGAGCTAAAAACTGAGATTGCTTAATGAGTTGCTACGCATGTAGTGCTACAAGTAAGAATGAAACTCTTACATGTTCAAGATACATGTTCAAGATACATGTCTTACATGGTATATGTTCAAGATAACCAAGTATAGATTGTACTTGGTTATCTTGAACATATACCTTGTTACTAACATCCTGAAACATTGTTCTTTTCACGATGAAGTTAATGTATATACATACTGAGTATTGAATCTTGACTTTCGTTCTCTTTAGCCATCACTGACGTTTATTGGTGCACACTTTTGGTTTTGTAGTTATACAACGTAGTCTGCTGACCAAATGTCTGATCCAGCAGATGATGCTGGCTGTCATGGATAGCATGATAGTGATCACATCTTTGAAAATGTGATAGACCATCTATCAAATTCACCAGGAGCAAGATTGAACATTCCTTTACTGTAAATGGAGTCTTCTGATCTAGATCCCCATAAGTCATGGACAACACGAAAGCCTTCCTTGGATGGGAAGCAACTGAGAAAAGACGAGATCTTGATATCTCTATGATGCTTCGATTTATAACCCTCATAGACATATGGCACAATGTCCAGTCGTTCAATGTCATTTTCCATTAGACACTTTTTCAGTTGTACAAAACAGTCACGTCCAAGTACATGTGTAGACCGGCAATTAAGTGTGATGCAGTTCAAATGGAGAGTTGATTCACATTGTGGTACGACTGTTGTATCTTCAGAACTAGGCATCTCAGATCGTGACTTCTTGCAGTTTTCAAAACACTGGAAAACCCCTTTTAACAAATCTTTCGTCAAAACTGCATTTTCCTCAATGTCCCATACTTGAAGTTCCTTAAGCTTAACCAAAGTATGAACGCCCAGTAAGAGATCTTCAGGACATGAAAGACGACCATAGTCAAATGGCTTCATCGTTAATGTTAGGATCTTCAAGTTTTGAAATTTTATTGCAAGACAGGATAGACCACATTCAACGAACGATTTATCCACTACAACATTTAATTCTGTCAGAGAGTTGCTGATGGGCCAATCATTTTCTGCATCATCAAGCAATGATGAACAACAAGTGAGTGAAGCTGCATGGAAACTTCGAAGAAAAGATTTTCTTGGTGATTGTATGTTACACAAAGATGCATCAAGATGTCGAACAAAAACTATATCGTTGACAGACTCCCTTAACCGAACGTTAATTCTTGTTTGCAGCTGCATCCATTCCCATGAGGTTTGAGGTTTTGAACAAAGTCTTGGAAAGTCAATTTCAACGAAATCGTTCTCAGACTGATTAGAAATGGTGGTAGATTTCATTATGAAATATGTCAAATGAGTTGAATCTGATGCCGATGCAATGAGTTTGTCAACCAAAGCAGCATCACTTTGTTTGTACGAACCAAGATCTACTTCTAGAGCTTCAACATTTTCTTTCTTTATGAATTGGCATGCAATTTCAAGAGGCAGTAGGTTCTGGGAATATGGTTGTAGTTTCAGACGATATATTGGTACTGTTTCTAACTTTCCATGTGATACAAATTCATCAATCTCTCTGAGAAACTCACAATCAAAGCTGAATGACATACGACTAAATTCAATGCCTTCTAGGCAGTACAAGAAACTCTCATTAACATATCTTGCAATATTGCATACTAAGTCTTGACAGCATAGCCTACCCTGCATGTAATTACAAAATTGATAAACACTCTCACCATTCTGTTTGACCAGCCAATTTTCATCCACGTCTAGGATCAAAGTATGAAATTTCACATCTGTTGGTAGACGAGCAGGTACACTAATGTCCCATCTAATTGTTTGTATAGTCCCATGCTGTGTAATCCAACGAACAATATCCTCATGCTGAGGAAATGTAAAGAAATCGGAGTTTCCATTGACTTCGGAGATACACCATTGCACCGGCATTAACGACTTCATTTGTGATAGAACTGAATTGGTCAATTGTGTCTCTCGCAGAGTAACCCACAAGCTGTCAAACTGTTGAGAATATTCAGCTGCAAACGGGATTAGAAGTTCGACTAAAATATCTGCCTTGTCTCCCATCAACCCCATTAAAAATGGAAAACATAAAGAGGAATATGCTGTCCCAGCTTTTGGCCGCAAAGCTGTAACTTCTCCTTTCCACTCAGAACTAAAATCAGAGTCAATCCGTAACAGTAGCCAAAAAGCAGCTCCAAATTCAAGTAAGGATTTATGCACAGGCTCATACAGTACGGTCTGACGCATTCCCTTAAAGGGTATAGAAGATGTCAGAAAACCTAAATCCAATACTTCTGGATCACAGTTGCAAGTTTCTGTGATATCTGAACGAGAAAACGAGAGACGATTTGTTTTAATAGCCCAGAGCGCAAGTCTACTGAACTGTATCATGAGGTTAAAGTATGTTGACTTGTCCTTATTATCCCATGAAAATAAATCCAGCTCTGCCACAGGTATTTCTGAATCTCTTCTAGAGATGTATCGTCGAAATACGTAATTGAATACATGTTTGTAAATGTCAGTTTTGGTGTCCTTTTTCCCGGCATGATGGTCATCACTAAATACAATCGTCAACATGAGAAGAAACAAAGGGCATGACAGAAACTTTTTGTCTACCATTTTGGCCAACTTCCTTCTTACAATGGACTTTTTCGTTTCAGTGTATCCTTCCATGTGCCTGTCAACAAACGACTTTTGTTGTTCCTCATCAAGTCCATCGACCGTGATTCGTTTGTCCCATACAACACTGCAGGTTGGCCGGTAATCCGAATGTGATAGAAACGTATTCTGAGATTTCTGAGAGAAGAATCTGCCTGGTCGGGATGTGACCATAACAGAAATATGAGCATACACCTTCCTTTGAAGCAGCGGAAGTATTTCTTCTTGCGTTTCTGTCGATGCTTCATCATATCCATCAAACAAGATAAGGACCTTTTTCGACTGTAATATGTGAGCGATAGACTGTTTTTCATTGTGGATTCCTGCTGCCGCAGAGAGGGTTTCATGTAAATCACCAGTAAACTGACGCAAAGGCACTAAAAAGACAAGATCAAAATTTCTCATGTAAGATTGCTCTGTAGCCCAGTCGAATGCCAATTTTGCAGCCAATGTAGATTTCCCTAAACCAGGGCCACCTTCTGCATGAATTCTGGTTGCTTTCATTTTACCATCGGCTGAGTCAAACATGTCTTCTATTCTGATCGACTGGTCAGTGTGTTGCCCCTTGCTATTGATCTTTGTCAAGGTGAGACTCGCGTAATAGTGTTTTAAAGTAAGTGATATGTCCCTCATCCACGGAAATCCAGTCATCGTCAGTGTCTGGTAAACCGAAACCAGGTTTCTTTTTATTTCCTCGAATGTACATCCTGTGAACAAAACAGTAATTTTTAATAAGAATGTTTGAGAAAGCATATCACTGGCAGCTGTCATATACATCAAACGCACAGTGTTGATAACTTTTATTTTACTGAGACATTGAAATACTTTTTCCCTACCTGCTGAACTTACTGTTGATGAAATGCTGCGGTTGCTTGGGTCGAGGACACTTGTTCTGCAATTAATAATTGATATTTATTATTTATCAGAAATACAAAGCTGGCTGTTGTTGCAGCACTTTCAAATATTTTACCCTGTATTTAATACAGACAATTATTTTGATAAATTACAATCAACGAGGTAAGATTTTATCTACTCTACTGCTCTTCTTTTCAACCTTTTGTGAACCAATACAAATGTTGCAGGCATTTTACTAATGATCCCTTATGAACATTGGAGTGTCTGTGGTGTGCCAACCTATTTGCCACTAAGGATGCTATGTAAACAAGATAGTGTTATGGCATGTCCACCATGGGGTGCACACCGTGTGATTAAAGTATACATATAAGGCTGCGCCACCAGCGGGTGGACGCTGCCTCTTATACCGCAGAACGTTGTATGTCTCCATTACCCACACTGCAATCACACTATATTACAATGGCGACGAGGGTGGGATTTTTTTAACTTGTGGATTGCTGTGGTTGGGCAATGCCCACTGTGTTTGTTACACTATAAACACTAAATATATATGTATGCACCCTCCTGGTGGTCATGTGTACCACCATCCTGTGTACGTAACAGTCCTAGTGGCGAATAGGTAAAAGTGTGAGGTATGCGTCTGTAAATGATGGCACAGCACAGACACTTGAAACATAAGTGGAAGACGTGATTCTATCTTGTGCCTTCTTAGCTTCAAGACCAACACGTTAGCCACTTGGCTCTGCTTTACTTGGTTCCTCAGGGAATCCACACAACGCTAACTTTACGCTTTTCGTTCTTCTCCCAGGAGTTTACAGTGGTCGTCGAGGGTTAGACAGGTTGTTACTAGCTTTTTGCTGTGTCCCAACTTATGTGTTATAGCTGCGTTTCGTAAAGCGAGAATAGTTTGAACAAAGCCAACAGTCTTCATTAAACATTGACCTTATGACACCGTAAATGTAAATTGTTTGCTTTGTTCACGTTTACCCAATGAGTTATTATTTATGAGAATAGTTTATTACTATCAGTCCTTCAGTCTGTCTATCCATGCATTCATACGAATGCAGCAATTTCTGAAAGGATACACCGATTTTAACGAAATTAGGTACAAGGAAACTTTACCTAATTTTATCGACCAAACGCAAATGGCAAGAGAATCTGGCAAAAATTATGGGAGCGATTCAAGGTTGAAAATATTACTTTTAGCATTGAAACACAATACTTGACACAATACTGGCTAAGAGAGAGACCTGATCATGCTGCTTTCTATAACTGTCAATCGAAATTTTGCCCTGAAAATTTGCTCTGCATTCAAAGACGACTGCAGTAAAACTGGAAATAGTTTATGTTAAATATGACCCCAGATAAAAACTGTAATTAAATTGCCTACCAATTGCAAAATATGATGTTATTTACAAAATTCAGCCCAAAAGCGATGACGGATGTGCTGCATGTCATATACGAGCTGAAAAATTTCTTCAGTCAGCTTAAAAAAATTGGCGTGAGTCAGGTTCCATTTTGGGTCGGGGAAGATAGAGGCTTAATGGCGCGTTGACAGCTAGATCCAGCCAGTAACGCATGCATATAAGAAATATCTGAGAACAAGGACACAATACATAAACGATTAGCTTCAGCCAAGGCATAAGCAAGGTAAGCTGGGCACCAGCCTATTGCGAACTTGGCAATTATTAATTTTGGCTGAAGCACAGTAACCGTAATTATTCATGCTGAACATAATTTTTGTTCACTGAACTAAGCTGTATTCACTTCCATTTTTTCCGACTATCAGTTGGCCTAGAGCAACTATCAAACCTGGCGATTTTATTCTTGGCTTAATTATTATTTACTTAATTATGAACGCATGATTGGTGAATTTGCTTCAGCCAAGGTTCGAAGAATTGATTTGTAAAGTGTTGCCAATTTTTAAGGTAGGCTAAGAATTAATAAATTGATGCTTTATTAAGTGTTAATGAAAGGAAATGATGGGGATTGGGGAAGTGCTGCTACAGTGTGGGAGCATGATTGGAGGGGGGGGGGGTCGTTCGGGAAGGAATGGTTCGCTTTGGGCACGTTAGCTTGTTTACACTGTATAATTAATCTGTAGGCCAGGACCAGGAGATAATAAACAAGGTTGTTCCCTGATAAAACAAGATAACCACCACAAGTCGCATACACAATAACAAGATTTTAATTTTCAGCCAAAAATTGTTGACCTTTGTCACGAAGTAAAACATCTAAAACATTATAAACAGATAGATGATAAAAGGCTGATTATGTGCCTGTCACTATCTCTCCACTTTTATGTTGTCACCAAGACTAGCAATTTAGGCTGAAAATTAAAATCTTGTCGTTGTGTATGCGACTCGTGGGCCATCATGTTTCAAGGAACATTGTTTATTAGCTTATTTACATTAATGAAATCGTGGATTTTAAAGAAACCCGATTTTAAGCAATTCAAACGTGTCTACATTATATCACACAAAAATGCATAAGTTAGCTATTCGTTATGCGCCATTCTGAAAGATGGAAATTTCTAAGCTGATCACTCACATAATATCTTTCCTTTTAATCGATTCCAGATGTTTTCTAAGGGAAAAAGTGGTAGCATTTTCATTCTTCATCATCCACGATAATAACATTTGGTAGGCCATTTCCTGCAGGCCGTAGTATCTGTACTGTTCTGTGAATGACTGCAATTCAGCTTCTACAAAATCCATATCTCGTCCTAGATTTTTCCAGTCAGTCCCTATAGCTTTTGCTACGGAACTCAGTTGGGATGGAGACAATAAGTCTGCAGAAGAAAAAATTGTTTAAAACATTTTGAAAGAAACTAATGCCTGGAACAACTAACTAAACTAGAATTCAAATGATTAATGCATTCTTATTGGCACAGCTAGTGGGACATTGATATCGACTGTAGGTAAGAGTCTAAACAAGATGTAATATCAATAATGTTGTATATTTCATACTATTAATGTGACTTAAGTATTGGCAACGGGGTACAAGTTTAAAATAATAATATTACGTTTGTTCCTGAAAACGGCCAAACTTCGATATCACCTTGTCTTTACGAGAAGATTACAAGGGATATTGTAACGACATTTAACATTTAACAACATTTAACATTGTGTGTGTGGGTAACATTTAACATTTAACGTACACAAAGTAAATCATAGTGTATGTTAATTACAACTAATCAAACAAAAATAAAACTAAAAAATTCACAAACAGTACAACCAGACAAAACACTCGGTATGATTATTTATGTTAATTCATAATTACGGTAAAAAAAGAAATAAAGTTTCTTTAAATTTATTTCTGAAATAATAATGTTTTAATTAATTTCTGTACTTTCCCAATGCTAAAACAGATTCGTTAAATCGTTTGGTACATTTCATCATACATATAATATGCCCGCAACACCGGACGCGAGCAACGCGACGCCAGCAACAGCACCAACAGGCGAGAACTACGCAACCACGCAACGCTACGTCACGACGCAACGCCTACGTCACGTCTCGCCGAGATGAGCAGCGCCAGCAACGAGTACGCCAACCCCATCTACCGTCGCTAAATGGCATAGTAGCGCCAGAAATTCGTAGCCTAACCGTCAATAGAGGAAGAGTTGGGAAGATGGGCACCGAGAGCCCTTTGGCTGTTTAGCCTTTTTTTCCCCAAACCTAATCCCAATTTCAGTCTAGTTTCTTCCTATCCCAATTGCGTTACTTTGATGCTGAAACCAGGGAATGGTTAGGGTTTCCTTAGGTGGGTTTTTTTCTTTTCAGGATTTTTGTTAGCCCAACTTTACGTTTCTTTCTCGGGCCCTTTTTTTAGGCCCTTTTTACAGTTTTTTTTTTTTAGGACAGAGGGTGAAACGTGGGTTAGCTGTGCAATGGTTAACGGGCTTCAAGTTTTGCTGTTTTCGTTAGGCCTAACGTCTCGGATCTTTTTCAAATTTAATAAGAGAATGTATGTTGACCTTGGGAGGTAGTTTTTCGGGTTTTGGGCGTTAAGCTCATTTTAGACGTATTTCAATTTTACTATTCAGTAAAAATTCTGGCTCATAGAAGCCTTTTCAATTTTCAATGTTGTGTATAAAAACAATATTTTCTGCGCCTCCCCCCCCCCCCCATAATCAACTTATTAACACTACGACCCGTCATTTTTGACGGGGTTTCAGCTAGTAATATAGGAATTGTATAAGCTTTGCAATTTGTCCCACAGTCATTCAAAACCTGATGCCTATTGTATCTGCAAGTTTACAGTTTTCTTTACTAATATTCCCTTTTTCATCATGTTACTTGTTTAAATTCAGTATTAAAGTAATTTTTGTTACATGGTAACATAGTCACATAGCTGCCTAATATTAAAAATATTTAGATTTCGGTGTATTAATATGAGTGATTTGAAAATAAACCAAAAGCGAAATAATACACTAAAACTTTAACATAATACAGTATTCTACCTTTATGCACTTCTTTTATTTGAGCGGTGTAACGCGGATTCTTACTGTGAACTGAGTACACATAATAATGCATGTTGTGTTGATTTCCATGGAAAAGGGAAACACAATAGCACAACAATGAAACAGCAACATTTAAAAGCTATTTATGTATATTGATGTGAAAATTTCTGATAACAAATGTGATTGCTTAAGTCAAAATTTCCGATTTAAACTGCGCTTATCTCTTCTATTCTTCTATATAGGACATTGTACGTCAGAAGCCTCCGAGTCCAAATAGATAACGTTTGTTCATCAGTGTGACAAAAAGTGACTGCATATAATGATCTCAGTGACTACAAGGGCTAGTTATGTGAAATTTGGTATGTGTATATACATAGATCTTAGAAAGACGTTTTGTGTGGGTTTTTGAAAATGGAAATGAAAATACAAAGCAAATGCAAATGCAAAGCTCTGAGAATGCCTGTTATTCACAAAAAATACATATTAAGGAAGTTCACGAAAATTATGCACACATTGGCTTTGTTTTAATTGTGAGAAATAATTAAAAGCTAGGTGATTGGCTGAAAATATGTGAGAAATAATTAAAAGCTAAGTGATTGGCTGAAAATATGTTGATTGTAGACTTTGACTTTGACTTTATTGAGCTTAAAGACACCGGAGATCATGCGCATAGACTAACCTTCTTAACTAATTTAACCTAACCAAAAATTAACACAACTTGAAAACTAAACTACCAAACTGGTATCCAACAATAACCAACAGCCGAACAAAACACACCCAAACCCCAGAACACTATCCTCCCTCCCACAGAACGAACTTGGGTTTGAACAGAAAATGCTAAACTCAAGAAAACGTTTCCCCCAAAAGAACCGGTAGAAATCCACACTGCTATCTACACCATCCGTGCCACCAGCTGTAAGAGACACCATCACCACTACACTGGGGAAGAACCCCATCATCTGCTTCCTCAACATTCATAGCCACAATACCTTCTGTACATCCTCTCCCTGCACTTCCTGCAACACCAAACACAGCACATACTATCGGTCTGTCTTCTCTAACTTTACTACGACCATTTCCACTGGACATATCGCTGCATCTGCACCATCACGCACTGCTTCCTCACACACAAGAGACAAAGTCCCAGAGGCCGGAGCCAAAGGAGGAAACCTATTCCCGTCTGATGCAAGGTGCTTGCTCGAAGGTGGGGAACTGACAGACATGGCTCGCTTCTTGGATGCCAGTCTCCATCTAGAGTGAACAACTTCCCAACCACCTGATGCATTGGCAGAAGGTACAGGGTCTGAGACTACTTCCAGGATATGGAACCCAGGTAAAACAGGTGGGTTGGCATTAGTGTTGGCAGTATGATCTACACAGTCTGGCACCCGCGGTCCGACTTCTCAGACTGGCATCAAATGGGCACTAGGTGAATCCCTCGGCTGCAACACATGACACACTCTACAACAGACATTGGGACAAATTTTTCGAACGTGACCTCATTGCCAGCATTTCAGGCAGCGCGGAGGCCTATCCTGAATTGCAAGGAGTGCCGGGACTCCTCTAATGGCCACTATGTCTGAAACGTCGTCAATCAAAACGTCGCCCTTCAACTTCAAAACCAATAATCTCACGCCAGAGTCAGAGGCTCTAGCCCGTCGATTGAGTAACATTCATGCCTATGACTAACCACCTCACCATGATAGCACAAGGCTCTTCTAACGTCTATGGCCGGTAAACCCAGAGGAAGCCAGTGTATCTTCATTCGGATGGATCGTTCATGGAGATCATGGATAGACGTCTGCACACCATTATGCAACAGCGACCTTTGACTATGCACAAGGTGCATTGCTTCGTTGTCGAAAAAACAAACCTGGAAAATATTGTTAGCACAGAGCCAACATATTCCGGTGACCCGTTTTAAATCCAGTATAGTAGACGACGCATCTCTCACGTGCTGCACCAAAAAAGGCCTACCAGCCTGGTCGGCAATTAGTATTAACGATTTGTTCATAGGAATGTTGGACAAGCTACCTTTACACAACTTCTTCAGCCAATTAAGATTACGATGATCGTGGTCCAATTCATACAAATCTTCCCCGGTTGGTTCAGACCTATCCAATTCTCTACGTGCAGTTCCACACTTATCGTTGTGAGTCAAAGCATCAACATTCAATGTGGGTTTAATTTTCTCCTTACCAACCTCCACATTGACCGGTTAAATTTCCTCTCTGGCCACTGCTGGCATTCAATAGGAAGCTTGGTATAAATACTATTGTCAACAACGCCATTAGGCGCATTGTTAAGGCTGCAATTGTTACGGTGTGACTCCATCAACCCTTGTTTTCCAACTACTCGCCCCCCAGTGACACCATACAATTTCAAGTAATCCACATCCAAACCGATCATTTGTGCATGCACCAGAACTTCGTTGTACTTATCATCGGTGACAAACCCCACATCCACCTCCGACTGTGACAGAATCCCCTTTTCTACAATCTCGAGAAGGAACCTCTTGGCAGTCCGCGCCATCTTGAGTTCGGACATCTTTGCAAGTTAGCAACAATCTGGCATTATGCAAAACTTCGGCTTTAACAACTGAAGTGTTACCTTATCTCCAGTGTTAAGACTTCACTAATTTAAATAATCTGCACGTATTTATCCTAGTTTGTAGTTTTAGTGGTAAATATAAACATTAGTATTCACTTTTTTTCTGGTATCAAAAACTGTCTTTATGGGAGCTTGGCACGGTGAGGGAGGAGAAAGGGGGTTTCATTTTTCCAAATGTACCTACACAGATGTAAATCCGGTGCTGCAAAGGACACAGGGAATAAAACTGCTATTTTTAACGGATTTGGTTTCAGTTTACTAGGAAACAGGCTTTGGGCCTATTGTAGGCGGAAAGAACAGATCTTCATTTCAAACTTATATTTAGTTTTTATTGTAATGATTTGTTAATGCTCCTAAAATTCCTAGGTGTAATACTCACTTGGCTAATTTGGGCTCTTTGCCTTTTGGTGTGATGTACTGCTGCTTTTTGCTAGCCTTTTTCTTATTTTAACTTTTTTTCAAGTATAGGCCTAAACTACGTGTCATATTTTTTTTAATAGGCTTTCGTTTACTCCAGCATTTATTTTTTGTTTAGTTATTTGTAGCCTCTTTTCACAGCCCACACCCTTATCACCGACTAAAAATGAAACGGCACATATAGCAACTGCTGTTTGAGCTACCGCCGCCAATAATTCTTACATTGTTTATAGGAACTGCTGTGGAAAGTGTAGTCCCTATATTAAAAAATTAATAATAAGGAATTTAACTGCAAGCCAAACAATCATCAATACAATAGTTTTTAACAATAATCAAAAGATTAAAAAAGTTCACAATGCTGCCGCAGGTACAAAACTTGACACTGCGCCAACGAAAATGTTGAGGCGCACACCTCTATCACCACTGCAACAGCAATCTCTATTATATAATCTAAAAGTAATACCCATCAAAATTGTATGTTAAGAATGTGTTAGCTCTTGTGTCTAGTTCTAGGCTTTAGGCCAAATTTTTAGCGTTTAGGCCTTATTTTTGCCTGCCGATTTTATTTCGTTAAGTAGCAGCTCTGTTGGGTTCGAGAGTTAGGCCTATTCCTTCAAGCGACACGGTTTCAGTTTCGAGCCTTCACATTACCGTGGCAACGAGGAATCTTTAAACTGTTGGAGGTAGGCACATTATTGTTTCGTGCTGTGATATAAACACGTCGTTGATACGACAATTTCAGATTTCATATTCGGGATTTCCATCGTTAGTATAAACACCACTTTCGCTGCCACCATGCTGAAGCGAATTTCTCCAAGCATTCTTTTTTCAAATGCAACCAATGTGTGATGTTAACAGAATCCTTTTGTCTTTTATGGTTGTGTTTCTTCCTGTACTGGTTAAATGCAGCGGGCAATTGTTATTATTTCATTGAGTTACGTCGAAAAAGTTTATCAGCTAGAAAGAAGCAACCAAAATGTAATTTGTCGTGTTATTTAAAGTTCCCTTGACTACCACCAGCATGTTTATGCTTCGTCGGAATTCCTTAACTATTCACGACTCCAAATTTACAATGGTGAGTGTTAGAAATAAATTCCTAAAATTGTAACTTCTATAGACTATAGACTATTGTACTTCTTATAGACTACGCTTCGCTCGCTCCTCCACCAATTATTTTTTATTTATTTAGTGTTTTTTTGGAGGGGGGGGGGCTCAGGTTCAAAATGGTGATGATTTCGATTCATTGGTTTGAAATAAGTGAAGAGTGCTAACAATATATTTCCTTACTCTTCAATAAATTTGCATAAGTTTGTGTAATTTGTGTAATTATGAACACTAGCTGTACCCCGGCGTAACATACGCCGGTTCCTGCATACCTGAGCGAAATACTGTAGTGGGCAGTATGGAATGAAAACGGTTGCGACTGCCCCCTGCTTCCTCCTCCGAACTCCCCTGCAGCCTACTCAGTTGTATGGTCTGATTTTCCCCCCGGTGG
>JAHWFP010220909.1:0-10658 GCA_023313725.1 Lithobius niger
TAGTATTCCAGCTTTATGCCTCAAGAATTTCTGAACGAATAGTCATGATTCTTGGAGGAGGCCCATTGGGTTAACAAACTGATGACCTTACCAGTGCTAATCCACGTTCTCCACACACTGATAATTTAAGTAATATTCCAACTTTATGCCTCGATACTTGGATGACAGTTGGATGAGGGGAAGAGGACCATAGATTTACCAAGAAACGGATGACGTTGCCAATACTAATCTACGTTCTACGCACTAATGATAATTAAAGCAGTATTCCAGCTTTATGCATTTAGTAATACTGAACGAAGAATCATAATACTTGGATGAGGAAAGGATGGAGGTTGATTAAGCAAGAGACGGATGATCTTGTAACGCCGATCGTCGTTACATACACTGATATTTTAAGTAACATTCTGTCGTTATTCCTCGAGCAATGCAGCATCTTTAAATTTGGAGGAGTAGAGCCACTGATGATTTAACAAGAAACGGATGACTTGTCAATTACTATCTGCGTCACACCAATGGTGGTATTAAAAAACATCACACGGCAAGGAATTAGTTAGAAACATAACAGAACAAAGATCTATTAAGAATGCCAAACAAAATAGGCTCAGCAATGTAAAGAATATACTTCACATGTAGGACTACTCACATTCGACTCTTCGACCACGCCTCCAAGAAAAAGTTGAAAAACCTGTGCTCGAACCTGTGCTGCGAACGTTAGCAATGACAGGTCGGTGATCAGTGATCAGCTACCAGAAAAGTGGACGTCAGATCACACATGACGGGCTAAGCCACAAATGGTAAATGTCTAAACTAATAATCTTCCATAAAGTCTGTAAACTTCGTCAGATAACGCGAAAACAAACCACTCGGTAACAATGAGCAGTCACCTTTTGACTGACATGTATATGATAAGAAGTCTTCACGCCAATAAAACTAAAACAATTAATATCACGTAAATTTGAAATTGTTCACTTGTTGTTCTTGTTCTGCCACCCTTTCAGGAAAACTTCTTCACCTACCTCAAATTTTAAACAAGATCTAAACTAGAAATTTCGCTCTCTTTCATCCTCAAAGAAACCATTTTTTCGAATGGTCGAACCATTCCGGAGTTATGGGGGGGACCCTGAAAGATCAGTTAAATTGTTTTAAACATCGTAATTGGGGAACAATGCCAATCAGCAAACGCCAGCCGCAGGGCAGACTGAAGAATTCGGAAATGCTAATAATACTGGTGAGCCAAAAATCATTCATCCGTACTTGAGGAAATGTTAAAAAAGGGTACACGGATTACAAACAAAAACGTCAAGTGTGATGTAAAAAAAAGGGGGTTATAGTATGATTGGAAGTTTCACTCGTTAAAATTAAACGGATAAATATTTGTGATTTTTTATTTAAATAAGCAAATGTGCAATTGAGAAAACTGCGTCTGTTTAAGTGCTGTTGTGCTTTAAGAATATTTTTAATTCGTAAAGCACAACAACCCTTAAACAGGTGCAATTTTCGCATAGTACATTTGAATATTTAAATTACAAAATCATAAATTTTTTTATCTGTGCACATTTTAACAAGTAAAGTGACGCCAAACATGGTGGAGCTAACTTACTGTTTGCGCATGAATGAGATTCGCGGGAGGCCAATCCTACAATTTATTTATATATTTATTGTATTTACAAAATTATTGTAACGCCCTATAAGGCTATAAAGAGAATAACGGCTAGTTCAGATTAAAACAACAATTTAAAAAAGCAGAAGAAACATGGTGAGCACTCTCACCTGAATGATATTCGTGAGATACACAGACCATAATTCAACATTCCTGACGTAATAACTCCTACTGTATACCAATACAAGCTATCCACTTCTACAGCAAACCTAACGTGAAACCACAAACGTGAAAACATTGTTCGTCTTAAAAACGACGCAAACACCAATTTATATAATCGAACAGCTATTGGAAATTAGTTCAAACTTTTGCCTGTGCTAGGATAAATTTTGCAAACGGTATCACAGTTTGACTGTAGCTGTGCGTGTTTTGAACTAAAAATCGGACTATCGTCGTTGTAACAATATAATCTTTTTAACTCTATTATTGCGACTGAATTTGCTCACCATGTTCAACCTTAATGGCGGTTGCCATCCCATAATCTCAAAGCGGAAGTATCACTGATGGCTGCACCTTAAATCGTGAATCTGTTTGTCCTATGAAATCGTCTGGATGAAATGTGAGTGTCCCACGTCACAACGAACCAAGGCCTATTGAGTAACGGCGGCAGGAGGTAAGCTCTGCGAAAGGCCAACAGGCAAATAGAGGACTAGCAAGTTCCGTCACTCTAGTACCAAGGTTTCGACTTTCTGCATTTTAGCTAAAAGTTTTATTACGTTCCTCACAATCAAGTGAGGCTTTTTAAAACCGCTTGTAATGTTAATGGATCTTGAGAAAACAAAACCTATCTCGTTTGATGTTAAGGTAAGGTTTAACTAGTCCGAAACCAAAACAGCAAAGGAACACAAACATTTCTGTAGGGGTTCAGATACTACAGTGTTGCTGTACTGTTTGGTCCACTTGAAACCATGCTTCTGGTGTCATATATCTTCACCATTTTTACTTTTACACACGATAGATAAGCTAATCATTGGTACATTTTAGTTGGCAAAACGCCATCACTGTGAAATGTTTTAAAAATAATCGTCTTGGTGTGCTTAGCACAATTCTGCAGGTAATTCAGGATTCGTGCGAGACCTTGAATACGTGGAAATGTCATGGGAAGTAAGAATGACATTCCATTCTTGGAAAAGTACTAAAAAGTCTTGTACTAAAAGTATGTATCATCAGTAGGGTGATAAACGGAAAGTAGACGACGTGATTGAAGAACACTGAAAATTTAGCAAAGAACGAAGCCGAGTGTGTCGCCTTACTCTTCCTATGTTGTGAATGATAAATTTTGAAATTTAGGTTCTTTTCTTGTATAATGATTGGTTGCAGCAGTCAGGATTCGCACGGACTAAACAGTGCAGCAACACAGTATCCGAAACCTTACAGGAAAGATTATTTGTGTTCCTTTGGTGTTTTGAATTCGGATCAGTTAACCCTTACCTTATGCATCAAACGAGTACGTTTTTGTCTCTTAATTCGTACTACTTTGGCGTACTATGCAGTTTGGATTATCTTGTTTTAATGTTTTGTATCTTTATCGATCACGGTTTTCTGGAAGGATACACTGTAGTATGGCGTCGTCTTAATAATAAACCTTCTCTTAAACATGAAATGAGCTCGTTTTTGTCAATTTGTTATACTTTGTTACATAATAAATGAAACAACCTATACACAAACCAATATGGAGAAAAAAACCATTTAATCTAAAAGTGCGCTAGCGCTTCGCCCGCCAAGTTCAGACTGTTAGTTTTCCATGAAGTCTAATTGTTGGCGCATGATGGTTATTGTTAAAATCAAGACATTATCAGTGTTTTGGTGAATGCTAGTTACTGCTTCTCTACTCGAGAAATTATACCAGCGTTTTTTGGTATTGAATACTAAATTTTAATGCGACAGAAAGCTTTGGAAATTGTATAGATCGACGGGGTTTACCGTGTAGACAACAGAAAGTCCTATTTCAGAGCTGTACATAAAGAATTTCAATACGATTTGTAACCCGCGGCTGCGATGATTGGCCCGGTGAGAGTATGCGAAATCGATAACCGTGAGTTTCTCACATTTAAAAAATGTATACCACGCTTGGGACGTCAAGCTAACTCGTATTTAATTAAAATGTGTTTATGTTTGTGTTTTGTAAAAATTGCTTTAAAAAAGACGGTGATTAATCAGTATGTTGATATGAATGGAGTTATGGAGTTGGAGTGGGTGGTAGATGGACGAGTCCTCGTGTTTTCGAAACTGTTCGGAGTGAATAAACTTCGATATCAGGCAGCATCGACAAAATGACATTGTGCCTAGTCACTCTGGCAAGGTAAGTAATTAATTTTGTGCGTTTGTAGTTTGAGAATTGTTTTAAAATGACGGTAATAGGGTATCGGTGTGAATGAAGGTCATTCCATTTTAGTTTGTGGAGGGAGAGATGGGAATTTATGCAGAGTGAATAAACTGAGCCATGAGCCAGACATATGAGAGTAAGTATTGATTGGAATTCATTCAGTACATTCCGGTAAGTTAAGTAATTCCTTTTGTACGTTTTTATTATGTTACTTTTTGCACACTGTATTTGGTTGTTGGTGTATGCATTCCTGGTTGTGTGATTCGGAAGTGTGAAAGTGTGGGTTATGGGCAAAAGTGCAGGTTGTTGGCAAAAGTGTGGGGTAACTTGATAGCCCACACTTTTTGCGATGATTCACATTACCGGTCATGGTTAACGGAATTTAACCTACAGAAATTGAGTCAGAGTGACGTCACAGCCGTGGTATAAATTAATTTATAAGACCAATTTTCTTGAAATAGGACATTCAGTTCACGTTTGAGTCCACTAGCTGCCTTTTATGGTTTGAAATTTGAGGAGGTTTTAATTCAAAAGATTGTAATCATTGGTAATGCTATTTTCGTGAACAAGCACAATTGCTATTTTGTGCACATTGAACGTATGCTATTTTCGTTTGTGAAAATTCGAACGTATCTAAAATACATAAACTACCCTCGTTCGTGCACAGTTGAACGTACCTAAAATAATTAGACTCTCTACCGTCTACTAAACTTTTACTGGAACGAAGGGTACCCGCTCCCCGAATTAAAAAAAAACAACATAATCTAAATAGGCGTAAATTAAACTAACTTATCGCGTTCACTTGTTTGTGTTTTACAATCATACATAATACAACGGGCACATTATCAGAAATATAATTAATCAGCGACTTTAATACAACCAAAGTGATGATTTTCATTAGGGCATTAAAGAAACGATTTATATAATATTTTCATAAGGACGTCACAATCAATACTACTTACATTAAAGCAAAACCATAAAACAACCAAAAGTAGTGATATCATACAAAAACCTTATGAGGGTAAAGGGACCCATAAAGATTTTGCCATAGAAAGAAATGATATCAGAGCCAAAATGTCTGCAACCAAGTTTTCCGTCCCAACCCTGATCACTCAATATTAACTAATACCAGGGTGATTGTCACTTAAGCTTGAATGATTACGGTTCGGACCACAAACTAAGTGGCAGCCATTTTGGCTCTGATATCATTACTTTCAATGGCGAAGACTTGATAGGTCCCTTTACCCTTATGGGGTTTTTGTAGGATTCTCAGTTTACGTCTTGCTGGTTGCGTTTGCTGATTGTCATTGTTGCATAAAAATTCTAACTACATACCTTGTCGTTAAAAACGAAGTAAAACACTACAATCCAAGCAATCAAAGAAACGAAAAACAAAGTCATTTTATCTTATACAACCCCGTTGTTTTATTTAGAGTGGCAATTGAGCCACTTTGTGCCCCTACCCTTTTTTCATGAGCTATGGAACTTATGTAAGTTCTCCTAAAGGGTCTTCTAATGCTTACCTGTTTTTTTCCAGGTTAAGCTTATGTTCTTTTAAATCTTTTTTATCGGTTTTCTATGTTGTATTTTACTTTAAAAAATACAACCCTATGTTGAAGCTGTCATGAACTGTACTCTGACAAGTTGACGAAACCTTTGTTGATTTAGTGCACCTGATGACGTGGTGAAAGTAACCTCGAAACGTCGTGTTTTTCATATGATGTCTGTTGTGCACCGCTTATCTTTTTTATTCTTATATCATATGGGACTTGTTGTACTTCATATCATGGAACTTATGCGGCATTTCCGTTAGTCAACACAGTTAGACACAGCTCTGGATACAGCTTGTGCACTGTCATACGCAATTCGTGAGTAGGCTGAGCTGGTATATAGCACGTTTTCAGTGTATGAGGTGAGAAAGACTTATTATTTCCTAATTTTACGAAATGGTCCACTTTTTTTAGTTAAAGCTCTTTTATGCTCGTTTTATAATTTAAGTCGATGGGTCCATTTTATGGCTACTTTGTTTTTACCATAACTGGACCCATGCATGGTGCACGATGATTGAATTTCCCGAACTTAGCTTCTCCCGGTGTTTTGTCGTGTTAGGAAAGTAACTGGCGGTGTCAATTTCTTCCCCCCCCCTCCCCTCCCATATGCGTCTACCCGCTTCCGTGCCCCCAACATCCCCCCACACCGAACTGCAACCCCTGGCTCACTCTCCCAGTGTGGGGTCTGTATCTCTCCAGCACCTTTGGTGTCGGGACATTCCCACGGATGTAGGCCCGGAAAAGTTACAATTAAGTTTGATTGAAGTCTAAAAAAAAAAAAATCAATCACTGAGAAAACCAGCATTCAGTAAGCAAGTAAGTCCGCTCATCAGCGGAAGTTAAAACGCCGACAATGGCACATTTCACAACAAAATGAGGTACATTGTCGTTATATAATTTGTTGCAATTATAATTGTTGTTTATTTACGGAGTATGAACGGTCGCGCACGCGATAATTGTTGATGCTTGCTTTGAAACAATTCAGCTCAGGTCAGAAAGCCTAAATCTACGAAGCAAATAAGATATTTTATCGTTAATAGCTGCCAATTTCAAGGCCTACTCGGAATAAAGAAAGTAGCTTAGTTGATTTATAAGTATACGAGTTTAGCTGAAACACGGGGTCTTTCATTTTACCCTTCAAGTATGAAGTGTTTTAGATGAAATTTTGAAATCCATAACACGTGCACCAAGAATTGTTATGCACCGTACGCTGACGACGTTGCCGCGTGTGTGGTGGGGTCCGCACTCCCCACCCTCCTGGTAACCTTAGAAGACAGTGTGGCCAGGGGGCGGGCCCTTTTGGAGGCCAGGGGTCTGTCTTTGTCGCTGAACAAGTCTGAGGTCATGGTCTTTTCTAGGGCCCCGTTTGTGGCGGAGACCCTGCGCATGGGGTCGGTCCTGGTGACATCATCCCGGTCTGTATGTTACCTCGGTGTCCGCCTTGACAGTCAGCTGTCGTGGGTGGAAGAGGCCACTATAGTGCGGGAGAAGGTGGAATTGCGGCACAGGACGCTGCTGGCTCTCTCCTCCAATCGATTGACCACTAGAAGGTCGACCCTGTCTTCCTTTTACAGAGTTTATGTTAGGTCTGCTGTGGACTTTCACCTGCCATTCATGGTCTCATCGAAGGGGCGTTGGAGCGGGTGCAAGTGGTGATTAATGCTTGTCTCCAAAGTTCTGTCACAGGTTGTCTGCCATTCACCCCAGTCCTAGCACTGCTGGTGGAATCTGGGGAACAGCCAGTGCGGGTCAGGGCAAACGAACTTCTGGTCACTCTGTGCCTCCGTGCTGTGGATAGAGGGGATAGTCCTCGATTACGGTGTGGTTCCCCCACTGGTCAGGCGTCGCTTGGGTTCTCTGGGTCATAGAGCCACGTTGCTTGGGGACTGTCTTGGTCGTTTCAGCCTCCCAGTCCTTGTGCGCCCGGTGCACCCTGCGGCGTGGTGCGGGGAGCTGGCGGATATGTGCAGTATTTGGGACGGGATTGGGGACAGGGGCGTGTCAAGAGCGGTTCGCATCTTTTGCGACGCCTCCATTTGCCTGAATACCTGGTCTGGTGTGTTTGTGGAAAACTTTCAGCTTTGCTTTGCTCGGCAGCTGCAGGGTGTGCCCTTAAGTTTTGTCGGGGAGCTGGTGGCACTTGCAGTTGTGCTGGATGTTGGTCTGGACCTTCGAGTCCGTTGTTTTGTGATCTTTTCGGACTCCGCTGCGGGTGTCCAGTTCCTCCAGAGGCCCTTTCAGCTGTTGGACGTGCATCATCCGCTGGCATTGAAAATTGGTTCTAAGGTTTACCAGGCAAAAAGTGAGGGGTATGCTGTCAAGAACCAATGCGTCCGCGGGCACCGTGGGATACCTGGCAATGAGGTGGCTGATGCCCTCGCTAGAGAGGGGGATGGGGCCTGTGCAGTTTGCCCTGTCTCATAGAGACCTCCGGCTGGTTCTGCAGTCTCTATCTGTTGCGGAGTGGCAGGTGGAATGGCACAGCCGCGAGAAGGGAAGACACCTACACGCCATTCATCCTACGGTTTCCGCACCATCTGCTCTAGGGCTTCTGTTCAGGAGAGATGCCGGGCTCATGTCGCGTCTGTGTACGGGTCATGCTCTCCTAAATGGCCATATGTTTCGGCTAGGGTGGAGGCTGTCTCCAATGTGTGGCAGAGGAGTCAGTATCACATTTCCTACTTGAGTGCAGACGGTGGGCACATTTCCGGCATGTTGGGCTGGGTAGGAGTGGGAATCTCATAGCGGTTCTGTGTGTTCAGGTGGTCGGGAGACCACGGTTCAACTTCTGGACTGTCTTCGGTTTCTGTGTTGCGACCGGTCGTTTTATGGGGTAGGGTTAAGTACCTAGGCATTCCACGGTATTGTGTGTATTCCCGTCGTAGGTTTAGTAGTTTACGTTTACCGTTGGAGTGCATAGCGTGTGGGCTGTTAGTCTCCTTTAAGTGTAATAAATAAATAAATAATAATGAAAAACACGTTATTTTTAATTGTAACGATAAACTTTAATTGTTGGCTGCTGCTGCTGCTGATCCTTTAGAGCCCACGGTATTAATGTAGTAGATGATCATGATGATGATGATGATTCCTTGTGCACCAAGGGAGTGAGTTTTGGGGGCCGATGGATTGTTTATCCAGGCTCCAAAAAGAGTTGTATATTTGGTTTGGCCTCGTTACTCTGACATGATAACGAGCTCGTCTGAAAATAACATGATCTAGGCAAAAATTACCTGCTTTCAGGGAAGTGTAATAATTTTTTTTATTATTCCTAAAGCTATGAGTCAGAATAAGGCTAGTAATTACAGGGTATGGAGAACTGGGCAGATCAACTGGAAAATCGTAGAGCGGTAAGCCTAAAGTGAAATTGGTGATTAGGCTGTTATTTCTCAATATTTATTAGCAGTTGCAGTTTTACTGTGTCATGGTCATTCGTTTTCGCAAAGCTGTGGGTTAAGAATTTTTCGGAATGCAGAGAATGCTAACAGATCTTTTTTTCTTGAACACGAAACACGACGAAAGTGCTTTTGCTAGATCTTTTATTTCTTTTTAGCAGAAATTGATAAATCGCTGCTTGAAGTTTGTAATTTGTATTGCTCATTTACGTCACTCACAGTTTCGTTATGAAGGATCATTCACGTGCCCCTAAAGACTCTCAGTTCACGTTCACATGTGGAAATCCTAACCACGGTCTTTTAAATTTGTGTTCATACTTGCACGGGATCCTGTAAAATCCCGAAGATATGCAGATTGCAGGTAGCAGCAAGATTGTGTGCTGCTATATATTTTGAATTGAAGTGGCGCCTGTAAATTTTGCTCGTTCGAAGAAATTGGTATTTTTCCGATAATTCTTAGTACAGTTTGAACGTGCCGAATTTGACGAGAATGTACAAGTTGACTCAAAGTTACGAATGAAAAACGGAAAAACGAACGGACCGACTGAACGACTTTAATAGATTTTTTTTTCTTTGTGAAACGAGCATAAGAAACACATTTCTTAGTGTTCTCTATTCTAACTGCTGGGAACATGGCTTTTTTCCTCGGTTTTTCCTAAACAGCAGTATCTACTAATACCCACCGTTATTACTGAGCTTCGAAGCAAAACTTTGATTTAAAAGGCGAAAATATAGCCTAAAACTCACTTTTTTGTGTAGCCCCATAAGACTTGGAACACATTTATACATTAATATGAGAAATAGTATTCATAAAACTAGTTTGTTTTTTCGTTCAGCATTTCGGTTGAATTCTTTTTTCATATTTTTCTGCAACCCGGTTTTGGTTCATATATTTTAGACAATGCCATCAATAAATCAAATGAAATGTTCTGTAAAGTTGAATTTAAGTCGATTTGCAGCAGTGCTGGAAGCGAGAATAAAATATGAAGCGGAATGAGAAAATCTGAAGATAATACTTCGTCGTATTTTTTTTCTCGCTCATAATCTTTGCATGTACAGTGGAGGGGGAAGGTAAAATAAAAATAAAATAACAATCTGGTCTAGTGATTGATTGGCGATAGTGGTAAATACTGAATTTGATATTTCATTTCATGTTCATTTGCTCTCTTAATTTTTCTGGTTTTCTTTGTATAGTACATTGTGATTATTTTGTTTTATTTTTCGTTTTGTGTCCATGGTCTTATGCTTTCATTGACAGGTGTAAAGTTTGACGTGAAATAAAGTCAGTCATTCATTCAGTCAATAAAATACTTCATACGTAAAATAATAATAGATGTTTTGATTGAACCCCTATCTCCAGATCACTTCTGGTTTTCATTTTCGTACTCAAGCATCAGGAATAAGATTTCTGAAGAAATGTAGCCTGCGAAGAGAAACTGTGCATTTCTTTTATGCAAACACTTTAGTAAAACGGGTGTATAGCTACAAAAACGGGAGTATAGCTACAAAAACGGGAGTATAGCTACAAAAACGGGAGTATGGCTACAAAAACGGGAGTATAGCTACAAAAACGGGCGTATAGCTACAAAAACGGGAGAATAGCTACAAAAGCGGGAGTATAGCTACAAAAACGGGAGTATAGCTACAAAAACGGGAGAATAGCTACAAAAACGGGAGTATAGATACAAAAACGGGAGAATAGCTACAAAAACGGGAGTATAGCTACAAAA
>JAHWFP010220909.1:14627-34504 GCA_023313725.1 Lithobius niger
TGTGACTTACTTCTGGCTTACATTTATGACATTTACCCCGGTTTTTGTACGCTGCTAAAATATAGTGAGTTGAGGACAGCAATGGTTAACAAATACTACGTTGTGAACTCTCAGGAAAAATTCACTTTTAAAATGCCTACCAAATTAGCCATTGCCACTGTTACAGACAACAATGCTAAAGGGTATTTTTTCTGCAATAGAGTTAAAGGCACTTAACTCCCTCCGGTATATTTTAATAATTTTCCTCGATACATTACCGGAAATAGTTTTATATGAATTCATTTACCTTTCATTTGATCGTCTAAGGGTACGATCCCGGTGACAGATGTGGCGCGTGTACGCTAGTAAGCTTCTTTTTTACCGCTCGGTCCGAGGAGTATCTCACTCCCGCCAGAAAGCTTCTGGGGCTCCTTTCTGTGGTGACGTCACGCGATGTTTACACGCCTAGTCTGATGTAGTAATTCTTCGTGCTCTTCAAGTCACGTGACTTGCCGCTTCTGAGCGAAAGCCAAGTGAGATAGTAGCTGCCTTACTCGAGGCACGCAGCTTCAATCCCACTTAACCTTGTCCTGAGCTTATCAGGAGAAATGGCGAGTGATAAACGCATTTATCTATTCCACCAAGTAGATTTACTACCGAAGCGGTAAAGGAAAGAACAAAACGAGAATTGGATCGACAATTAGGTTTATCCTATGTTTACCGCAAGAAACTAGGAAATTAGGGGTGGGGCAGGGGTGTCAGGATCCTGACACAGTGATGGACAAAACCAAAGGCGGAGAAGAAATTAAATTGCGGATTGAGTTTCAGACGTAAATTGTCGTAGCAGATATAAGGCCTATGGTAAAAACGTTTAGCTGCAGTACCAATTAAATTACAACTAGGGTCGGTCGGGAGAAGCTTTTTTTTTTTGATGGTGCACTTAAAACAGACCCAATTTTATGCCTTTTATTTAGCTGTTTCTGTACAGTAACGCCGCGTATGATTTCTGCATAATACTAACACATGAAGTCACAAATTAGGCTGCAAGGAAAAAAATAAGGGTTGGGAGGACAAAATGAGATCGGTCGCAGGGGCGTAAAATTGCTGTCCGAAGAAGGGGGGGAAATATCTCCCCCCCCAAAAAAAAAGCGATATATAATGATCGATCCCTAAGTACGCCTCCTTGAAATCGCCAATAAATTAAATCGTCGGCAACGATAGGACGTAAATTTTGACATCAACACAGAATAAAGACCCTAGAATCTTTTATTTGGTCAACTTCGTTCAAGTAAAACTAACGTGTGGGTATTTTACCGCAGCAACAGACAGGAGACATCGATTATCATAACGTGCAGTCATCTGCGCCAGTGTTTGTTTACGTTTTAGCATTCGTACGACGTGTCACATGGCGCGGCTCCGAAATGAGTATAATCTAGAGTCGGATATGACGTCATGTTTGTTTCACAGAACAATGCGCGCTGCGGTCGTGTGAATTATATTTTAGCGCAGTTTACGTATGAGTAAAGCGGCCAGGACGGAGGGATTTATGTGCCTTTAAGCAATAGGTTTTAATATTTTCCTTTATTCACAAATTTCTGTTTTGACACCAGCACGGAAATTGTGGTAGACATTTCTCAAGGTACTGTATTTCACGAACCTCTGAGGCGTTAACAGTGGTTTTAAGTGCACTAAATTAAGGTGCACTGTAATATTCATGCATAATATTTTAGGGAAAACACATCCCCGGGATAAGCATCGTTTCGCAACTAAGCGATCACTTTTTTTTCTTTTATCGATCCTGTATTGTAGAAGTACGTCGTTGTTTCCCGTGGAAATATTTGGTTGCATGTGTCTAGCTGAATTTTAAAGTTTTGGTAATCTGGAAACATGTGAATTAATTTAATTTAAAATATATTTTTAATGAAATAATCGCATGATTGTGTTTGGTAACATTGCTACTTCAAACATTTCAGGTAAGCCTTCTGAGGATTTTTTAATCATCCTTCAAACTTTCCAGGCATTTTAACTTAGTAGGTATTATTACCATGACTTGGGGCTAAAACCACAGTTGGATTATATATTCTACGAGCTCCATTTTAGAGTACCAAAGTTCAGAATTGCGACTTTGTAATGCCTTAACAAAACTGAAATTAAATTTTGGCCCACCTACAACACACGAAACACAAATTTTCATTTAAATAAATAAAGATTTAAAGCAGAATAATTTACGTTGGATATTGAATTTTGGTTGTATGTAAAATGCAAACGTTTATTTGATAGAGGCGTGGGTAGCACCTGCTTGGATTATGAACCTATTAGTTATCACACGTATTAAAGCTGTATTGACTTTCCTTCATAACCATAGTTAAATTGTATGATCGTTTACCTGTTACAGAAACGACTTTGTGGTGGTGTAGGAGAAACCTCTTGGCTAGTTGCTTGTGACTCGACGACTACAGCAGAGCAACGACAAACACCTCCCAGCACAGACTCACTAACAAACTCAAGCTCGCATGACAGCAAATATGATCAAGCCACACTACATTGTTATCACAAAACAAAAAAGGATAGGCCTAAGGAAATTCTTGATAGTAACGAAAAGAATCAATCTGCTAAACGGGAACCTCCAAACACCGAGTCGAGTCCAGTCATCTGCATTAAATTAAAGGTGCCGAAATCGAGCCCTCGACGTAGGTGCAAATGTGAAAATGCGGTAAAAGCGTCCAGAAGGGCATTGACAAAAACACCAGAAAAGGGCACAGGCCAAGTTAAGGAACGTGTGCAGCCAAAATCTGCAAAATCTTCCCGAAATGCTAATCCTAAGCATCTCGGAGATACTAAGCGTGTTCCTAGTCCAAAACCTGTCCACAAACGCTCTTTCATTAAAAAGGACTGTAAGGGCGAAGTAGGTTTGAGCACTAACGAAGAACCAAAAAAGTCCTCTTCCGAGAATATCAAATTACAAATAGAATTTGTTCATGCTCCTACTTGTCCTTACGCCATGAAAGAAGAGCCCTGTCCTGAAATACCAGGTCCATGCACAAGAAATCAAAATGATTGTCCTTGTGTGAGAAAAAAAACTTGTTGCCTCCTTTGCAAAAAATCACCTTGTCGTTGCCTTAAAAGAGCACCATTTTGTCCATGTCACAGAAAAGCATTTTGTTGTTGCACCAAAGAGACACCATGTCCATGTACCGAAGAAGAACCATGCTGCCCGTGTACCAAAGAAGAACCACCTTGTCCGTGTACCAAAAATAAGACACCTTCTTCACGTTGCAAAAAATCGACACCTTGTTGCATAAAAGCGACTCTTTGTCCGTGTTGCAAAAAAAAACCAGCTTCTTCGTGTTTAAAAAAAGAACCTTGTCCTTGTGCCAAAAAAGAACCTCCTTGTAAGTGTACCAAAAAAAAGCCAATTTACACATGTAAGAAAGAAGAACCGGAAAATGTTTGTGCATGTAGGAAGGACAAAGCACCTTGCCCTTGTTTGCAAAGTAAGTATAAGATCAGTGAAGGCAATCTTTTGAAAAATATATTTCAAAAAATTACCTTAAGAAATATAATAACGGTTCAAACATTAGTCTCTTTCCATTATTAACTTTTTTGAACACTCTTGAAATTACTAAGAAACTCCAACACATTTTTACACTCGGGTAAATTCGATCACCAGCTAAATTCTGAGGGTTCGCTGTGAATGGTTCTTCCCATAAAAGAAACTAGTGAATTAAACGAAGAAACTCAATTGTGCCAACACACTGAATAGATAAAAATGACAAGTGATCCACATTTATTGCGAGAATGTACCTTCATAATTTTCTAAAGGTAATTTTCTAACCAGTGGGAATCCAGTAAATTTCAACCACCAGTGAATCATGTCTCTTTAACGCCGATTAAACGACCAGACGGTATTTTAGCAGATTAAACTGTCATCCTCATCCCTACATCTTTATTTGCGATGGACTCCTCTGGTGCTATGGCTGCCACCGCATAATGAAAGTATGAAAGAAGTGCATTTGGCAGGCCTAAACCAATTGCTAAACATTTTAAGCCAATTTCTAAACCAATTTCTAAACCAGTTTATAAACAAGTGACAAATTACTTGATCACCATGTTACCATGGTGAAAAAAAGATCAGCATTAGCATTAGCTTTCCACCAAAGTGGATTATGCCACTCTGGTTCTGGTAAGGCCTACCGCCACAACGACGCGAAGCGTTACGGTAAAGATAACGCCAGTACGAAACTATAGTAGAAAAAAAAAAACAATGTTTACAAACGAGAGCATCAAGTGTACCATAAAAAGGGTTATATTATTGAAGTTTCAATTTACTTGTTAAAATAAACGTGGATAAATATTTATAATTCCTAATTTAAATGAGCAAAAGTACAGTAGAAAATTGCATCTGTTCAAGTGCTGTTGTGCTTTACGAACCAAAGTATATCGTAAATCACAACAACACTTAAACAGATGCAATTTGCTGAATTGTACGTATGATTATTTAAATTAAAAATCATCAATTTTTATCCGTGTGTATTTTAAAAAGTAAAGTGAAACATCAATCATCCTTTTCTTACGGCTTAGTTTGATGGCTTAGTTAGTAATCCGCGTAAAATTTTATGGCATGCTTGTTATCTATTACCTGCCCCAGTTTTAATAAAAAAAAGTCCGTAATTACGATTACAAACAAAAACCTCAAGTTTGCCTTAAAAATACGATCATACGATTGAAGTTTCACTCGACTTGTTAAAAGTAGACAAAGATTGAGGTTTAATGGTACCTTAGGTCCAACCTAATACATTACATCAGCACTTGTGCGCGGTGTTTTAAAATTAACCATAGTTCTAGCTTAATAAGGGGTATGACTAGCAACAGCTCTTCAGGCAGATTCCTTCTTCTTTCAGACAAATTTGGAGCACTCCTAAACCACTTTTACCATCTTACGAAGGAATTCACCTCGTGCCGTTGAAGAAGTGACCGTATTCAACAGCTACCACAGTTCTTATTTACATTTAGTCGTAGTAGCATAGCATTGCGACCATTCAATGCTAAAGATTGTTGCTGAATACTAAGATTTTAGCCCTCAACTTGGCGCGACACTACAGTCTGACTTTACAAGCTCCATGATATTTGAAAATTAGGAATGAAAATCCTGGATACCTTCCAGTACAAAGTCTTATGTAGGAATTAAAAAAAAAACAATCTGCAAAGCAGTGAATTAAAATGGCAGCTCCGTCATTGTCAATCGGGAAAAAGTGAACAAAAAAATCATTCACAATCAAAATAGGAAGATATGTTGGGTTATGTATTTAGCACCTTCGGAGCAAGAATATAAATTGTAAAAAGGAAATTTAGTCACCATTCTGCTACAAAATGTTCGCTTAGTCGTGAATGGCATGAAGTGATGCAAACCTATAAAACCACTCCATGCATAAAGATATATTTTTTGATCCAGAATGTGTTACGCTCCAAAACGTATTGCATTTTTATAATGGGTTAGTTGCAGTTATGAAACAATACGTAGTGCTGAAAACTGTCCATAGAAATGCCCGTTCTCATTTTGCATTATAAACAAATTGGTGCAAAATTGTGAAAAGTGAAAAATGAAAAATTTTCTGGTGCGAAAAATTTGAAAAGTATCGCCTCCGGTGATACATACATAATTCCATTCAACGGTGCTGGAAAAGACGAGTTATATGACTGAAGTTTCACTTGAATTGTTAAAAGGGAAACGGTTAAAAATTGATGAATTTTAATTGAAATAAAGATCTCCATCAGAACATATTGCACGAATTTACTTCCTGTAAGTAATACTCGAATTTACTTCCTGTGAAATAAAGTAACAACGCTCACAATTTTCCCAAGCAACCGGTACTTCGCAGCGAACCGCAAGGATATTGCTTGTTTTTTTTTTCTTTGGGGGGGGGGGGAGTGGTCGGATAAATGCATGGTACCAGAATCCATGCAAGTATGCTCCTTCAACATTCTGACTATAGCTGTATACCATATTTACTAATCTTGCGTGAAGTAGAAATAATAATATGCAGAACAATTTTGCTAAACAACCAAACAAACATGGGTTAACCATAATTGCTCAAAGTTTCATACATATTTTTTGGGACCATTGATTTCATATTTTTATTACGGGTTTCTTTAACCGTCTTGTCATAGTTTTTTTTTTCTAGAATAAGACCATTACTGAAAAAATCTGGGGAATAGTTTTTTGAGTGTTTATTAGCACCTTCGAAATATAATCCAACATGTAACATATCAGCAACATTCCATTGTAAAAGGGTATATTATCAGCCAGGTATGTACATTCATCATGAAAACCATTTTTTTTTTCATCCTGCAGTAAATGCAAAGTAGAAGCACACTAGGAAAACATACTCACATGAGTTGCACCGTGGCTCTGCCATTTTGAAAACAACGTACATAGTGCTGGTATCTTGTTAAAGAATATTGCATAATATACAAAATACCAAATTTGGAAGCCAAAATTTCACGACTTTCTTTTGTTAGGTTTAAGGAACTTTTGAAGGTTTTAATAACCGGGTTTATATCACAGTTTAGTCTTTCGAGTTTTAAGGTTAAACCAGTGTCAGTACAACGCAGCGATTGGCATTCTGGGAAAATTCTGCAGAGCAGAGTGATTAAAATTCTTCAGTCAGGTTACACGAAAAAATCGTTCACATCCAACTAGCAAAATAGGAGTTAACCAGGAAGGAACAACCAACGGAACACTTTAATTTGGAATGCAGATAAACGCAAGGGACAACCCATCATAAAACATAATACATTGCCAAGTTGCACTTTGATTCTGCCCGGTTGAACACTTTAATTTGGAATGCAGATAAACGCAAGGGACAACCCATCATAAAACATAATACATTGCCAAGTTGCACTTTGATTCTGCCCGGTTTTAAAAATCTCGTAGGTCGGGTTTTAGCAGACTTCAAAACGATGTTGGTAAAGAGTCAAAATATCGCATTTCTTAGGCATGTTTATGTCAATATTTTTAATGGCTTAGACCACGAACAAAAATATTAGTTGGTTGTTACACCTGCCTGGTGGTCAAATATGTCTCTGGTCGTAACTTTTTTTTTGCTAATGCATTGTGAATATGTTACTGTATAAGAAAAGGCTATTCACCTAGTGAAAATAAGTCTTATCTACATTATAGTCCTGGATGCAGGCTAAAAGGAAGGCTAAAGCAAAAGGGAAGGCTAAAAGGAAAACCACTTCTCCCCTCCTCACTCCCGCATTGAAAATGCACTCTCCCACTCTACGTGCATGGAAACAGGAGACAGGCATGAGTGGTCGATCAACTCAATAAAGGTACAATCTGACAAGTCGTCGGGCCGAACAATAACTTCTCCCCTCCTCGCGCCCGCATTACAAATGCGCTCTCCCATTCTACCTGCATTGAAAGAGGAGGCAGGCATGAGTAGGCGATCAATCCTACAAGTCGTCGGGAACAGTGCCGGGAAAATGTCCCGGGAAATGTGTCCGTAAACTTATTTCATGACCGGCTCCGTGCATAGCACGGGCTTCCTCTAGTTTAGCCTAACTTTGCATTCAATTCATTCAATGTGTACTACATATTAAATTAATCACTTGCAGGTCTAAAATATTAAAACCCAATTGTTTTGGCCCCGTTAAAAGCAGACTTGAGTTACTTTAATGAAATAAAAATAAATTAAAAGCCTGGTGGCCTGGTTTGCTTTTCAGTAAGAATGCCTGAGAACCAAACAAATATCTTTTCACAGCCTTATCGCTTAGATTTATCAATGAGTTTGCAGTTAATGTCTTTGTTTAAATATTTTGCAGAAAAAAAACAAGCGGCGGGCGACACTCCATGTGGTACACGAAAAGGACGGAAACGGAATGTTGGATGTTTGGCATCGTGCTATGATCGAATAGTTTGTTGCTGCGACTGTCTGTGTGGGGACTTATCTAGGGTTCCATCAGAGGATTAAAATGTAGTCTTACGTGATTTATGTGCTCCTGTGATAATTATGGCTTTGTGTTTGGCTGTTCACCTAGTACAAGTGACGAGTTGTTTTAAGTTGAAAAAAAATTTGAAAGACCTTATGTGCCATCCATTTTTTTTTTACTATAAATAGGATCCCATACCAGAGGTTTAATTTTGTTGGAAACAACCCAGAATGGCATTACATTTGTACAGGATCTATATCTGCATCCCGATTGTTGTACGGCTAAGATCACCAACACTGAAAAAGTGAACGAACGAAATGTTACATAATGTAAAATTTATTCCATTGCACCTATAAACCTGCATAATATATTCATGCCAATAACAAAGTGGTTTCATTCCAAATTCTATTATAATTACTGTAATATAGAAAATTCTAGAAAATAACATGGCTTCGGCTTGAGATTTTTCGTTGTTACTGTATTAACTAAAAGTCCGAACTTGTATTTCTGTGATCAAAAACCTCCATCGCCGCCTCAGGAAAAAGTTCTTAAACATGTTGATTAGTTAATTTCTAAGAACATTCCTACATTCATAATAAGAATATTCCTTCATTCAAATAGGGTCATGTTTTTGGCAGTAACTGACATAAACCATTTTTAGGACGCCATTTTTTGACTTTCTTGAATGTTCGTAAACATTTAACGAGACATTTTTTTTTACTAATAAGATATTATGAATGTCTGTCACCAGTTTGTGCGTAATCTAAAAAACGATTCCATTTTACAAGACAAATAACAGTTTTTTGGACTTTTATCAATTTATATCGGTACGGCAAAACTGATTTTTGAAACTCCCGCAAATTCCCTAACACATCCCTTTTCCTTGGAGATGACATTCTCCCTCCCACTATCGTCAAGTCACTGCTTTCCCATGTTTTTCTGCCATTATTGGGTTGTTTGCTGGTAGCAACGTAATGCTTTGCAAGCCAGGTGCTTCTCCGTCTTGCCCCATATCTCCGAAGCCATGCCCGGCCTATGCGGCCTGCAACCTTATCAAAGGCCAAACGATCACTTGCAGTGTCTGGTCGTCTCCATTCCATTGCCCTTCGTGACCGGCTACACTTCCTGCGTCTCCATTGATTCGTTTCACGTTGTGTGACCGCATCATGGCACCTGGTCACCCAGGCGTGGGTTCAGCGGCTATTACACAAAGTTAAGGAGTGTGATCTATGATGAAGGTGTTACCTTTACCATATATCACACATTCATGACAATATGGGCAGCATTAATATGCAGCAGTGAAGGCATACAGTATTCGTTGAGGTTTCAGGAATACAACTAGAGTCTTCCTGAAACAGCGAAAAATTCCGGGTATACTACAGCATGGCTTGGGGATTTTCTGTATTTCGGGTTGTTGGGTGGGTGAAAGATACGGCCGAATTTCTGGAAGCTGCTATCTTAAACGTTACCACTTCCTGTGGGCAAAACACCAAACTCCGCTACTACTGAGTATTGCGTTTTTATTTGTATGACGAAGTCTGTCTTGATTTTGAGCGTCAGAAAAAAGCTGAACCCATTCTTATTGAGGGGTGTGGCAATACCAAGACAAGAAATTATTTGTTCTTGGAATAAGGCCAATTTTATGGTATGTGTGATGATAATAGTTGCCGTTTGCGTCTTAAAAAAACGAAACTCTGCCGTGCAGAGGTTGCCACATATGTGGGTCTCCAGTGTTTTAGACCACACCTGGTCCATCACTCGCACTGAGGGCTACTTGCCCCATTTGGAGTCCCCCTCCACATACATCATGCAACCCCTCGCATGCTCTAAGGCCATACAATAAATTATGGCCTTTCACCTCCACCGTGCCCTCACGGCCTACATTCACTGATGTCGTAATCGTCAAGATTATAAAGAAAGAACTGGCCAAATGTGAGTCACTGCACTATGCCTTCCATCCAAACTGACCTTGATGGGACTCATCTAAAACAAACAAACAACAACTGTACACAGTGTTCTACACCTAGTTACTTTGTCAGACAGCTATTTCACGGTTTATCATCAGACATCAACTGTAGTCCAACACTGAGTCGAAACGTCGAAAGCGTGGACAAGCCCAACCATGGCCACTAAAGTAACTGGCTCGCTCTACAACGATATTAGGGGGGTGCACAAAATGGCCGCCACGTCTGGTTCATTTCGTCGAGGTCTGTTCTTCGAGGTAGCAACGTTGTACGGTGCGACGCAACATCTATGGGCGGCTAGTGGCAGTTTTCGAAATAATAATTTAAAATTTTACGTAGATTTTGGTGGCAAATTTTTTATTATTTAAGAGTATTTTTAAATGGTGTTTAAAAATATCACTCAGCCACAGTTAAGCTATTTCACTGCGTTTGCAAAAAAAAAGCAACACGTTCGTCGGCAGTTTGTACGGAGGTGTCGCCCTCGGGTGACAAAATGAGGCAACTCAATCGCATCAGCGGCACTTTCGGCGGCCATATTGCCAACCCAGTCTCGTAATGCTATTTTTCATTCAAGATCCGGCCAGTACTGTAGATAGCCCTGGCCCAACTAACATTACGAAGTGTTAGGATATCCCTTCTGAGAGCTATTCTCGCGAGGTTGTAGTGTGGGCTTCATAAACACTGAGTTCTTATAGATCTAGTCCCCTCTGCATTTTAAGTGTATCCACAAGTTCGTACACAACCTGTGAGCCAAGCTATTCATTGTAAATGTCCCATAGGCAAGACAACAAATTGGCTAACTTCTTTACTACATCAGCGTTGCTAACGCATGGAGAAAATTAAAGTCGTTCGATCGGCCCCAAAAGTCGCATGGGCTCTGCCATACTTTTTGCTATACGGATGGCAACAAGAGATGGAGGCTCTTAGACTCGCCCACGGCAGCTGGCAACACAGTATGTGGCAGGCAAGACTTCGTAGCATGGCTAGTGTTAGGGAATACTAGGTTATTACGACTTTTCTCCATAACCAGCAGTGTAAGCATTACGAAACTCTGTGTGCCAAAGTGACTCGTCCCACCGGCTGACGTCCGTGCACACCCCGTCAGCCGAGTTATTCACGAGTAACTTCGCGTGGGCAAGCCCAAATGGCATTAAGAGCGTTACCAGCACCCTTTCAGATGATGATTTCTTCCAAACCAAGAGGGTGGGCATCATGAAATTCGTTCAGAGATAGAGGCTCTTGCACTAACCCACGGGCGTTAGTAACCCAAAACCTGGCATGGACAAAGTTTCGTAGCATGGTGACTGTTGGGGAATACGACTTTTCTCCACAACCATGAATATGCTGTGGGCAAACTGGACAAACTTCACTGCCACACAGTAACAACAGCATTGCAAAGAAGAAAAAAATGACTAACATTGATCTATTGAGTAAAACGGGCCAAACTAAGGTAATGGTGAAGTTTAACGACAAACGGTTCAAGGGGCGTTAGGGAACGTTAACTGTTTCTTGTCATTTGCCAGGCCCTACGTCTGCAGCACCCGGATTGCCAGGTGGTCACCCACCCAATTATCAGTCGAGCCCAATGCTGCTTAACGAAAGACAGCAATCCTAAGGATCAACAAGAATGTTTATGCGCGTGCTTATAAATACCATATCAAAAACCAAAACTGGTAAAAGGGGCCGCCAACTTCCGAATGGTTCAGCCATTCAAAGGAGTGATATCAACACACCAAAACATTCGCCAAGTTAATCGCAACGATTAATACTTCGAAGGTTAAATGAAAACTAGAACATTGCTACTTTCGGTAGCAACGTTCAAGTTTTCATTTAACGTCCAAATTATTATTCGGTGCGACTAAGTTGGCTAATGTTTCGGTGTATTGATACCACTCCGTTGAAGGCCCAAACCATTCGGAACTTAACGGCCCCTTTCACCAGTTTTGGTTTTTGATATGATATCACTCCTTTTTTTTAAATTGTGTATTTACTCAACTCAACTACTGTGCAGATTTGTAATAAAGTGCCACATTTTTACAGGTTTTTGGTTTGGTTTTAATTTTGGTGTAATTTGTTTTATTTAGTTAGTTTTTGTGTGTTGATATCATTCCTTTGAAGGGCCGAATCACTCTCAACTTGGTGGTCTCTTTACCAGTTTTTGGTTTTGTTTATTTTGCTTTGTTTTTGCAGTTGGTTTTTGCAGTTGGTTCTAAACGGCTTTGCCGTTTAGAAAAAAAACATTAGAGCTCGTATCCCCATACTCACAGCCGTGAAGGTACACGAATAAAAACGGATTAGAGTTCACTCGAACGCAACGAACTATAATTTGAACTCCAATTCCAGGGAATAATGACTATTTTTTCACGTAATTGTTATGTCAGTAAGTGAACGCAGTTTGTGTTTGATATGTTTAATGTTTGTGTGCGTGTGTGTGTGTGTGCTTAATTTGTGTATCATACAGTTTTTTTTATATTTGTCTGTGTTTGTTGTTTTATATTTTAAGTGTGTTTCGTGTGAGTGGCTATGTTTGTATTTTGTGTGCTTTTATAATTTCTGAAACAAGCAGACTCCTAGTTAGGCAGTTTTTTTGCTTGTATTTGATGGTTTCTGTTTTAGTTGTAGTTCATGTGAGTACTTACGTCTTCATTTTGTGTGGATATTTTTTTTAAATATCCAACCGTTTTTTGATAGATTAGTGATGTACATGTTTGTTTACGTGTGCATGGAGGCTGGCATGTCACAATCATTGTTCCCTGGAATTGGAGTTCAAATTATAGTTCGTTGCTTTTGAGTGAACTCTAATCTGTTTTTATTTGTGTGCCTTCACGGCTGTGAGTATGAGGATACGAGCTTTAATGTTTTTTTTTCTAAACGGCAACGACGTTTTTTTGTTCAGGTAATTTGTTGGCTTTTTCGCTTCATTTTTATTGAAAGTGGTACGATTTGGTTTATGTTGTGTGTGGTATGTGCACTGCCCACCCAATTTTGCGTATCTCTGTTCAGGTTCTGCCCAAGCTTTGGTCGAAGTTCATTATTTGATGGCAACACACTAGCGTGTGTCTAAATTTAACATGTATCAGCTCGATGAATAGTGGATTCTGTATTGTTGCAGGCAGATGCAGTATCTTGCAAACAATCGCAGAAACAATTCAACTGGCTTCCCGAAGCCCGCATTGCAGAAGAAAATAAGTCATTCAGTCATGTCGGCCGCCCGATTTTGAGCAGGCCACAAAATTAAAGACTTCTCGCCCTATGTTTTAAAACTGAAAGATTTAAGCAAAAATCAAGACCATTTGATTTTGGTTCTCGGCAACGAGTTAAAACGGTAATAAAGAAGATACCACGACAATGTTACTTTTCCCGTGCCCGAGCATCGTTGCATTTTGTTCGAGTGAGCTGTAATACGCTCGCGTATTGTTGCAGCATTGTTACATGCTGTAGCATTGTAACACTTTAATATTGTTAGCCGCTCCTCCGCCTCCGCCTCCGGTTCAGTTTTTGAAAATTCTCGTGCGCAAACAAACTCTAATACAATTTCTTTGGCAACGTTGTTTAGATTTATAGTGATACACTAGTGTGTGTCTAGGCACGCACGTCAGTATACACGTTGTCATTATCCGAACTTTGGCCGTCCAATGAGAGACGATACCGACGATACTAACAATGGTTATAACAATATTTTCGTACTTACGCGCCTTCCCACGCTGTCCCCGTTACGCTCCTAGGCTTCATACCATAAAGGTACGCAGTTCGTATTGTACTGCACCCATTCATTCAATTTCATAGCTGGAAGCCTTTCCGTTATCTCGGTATTGATGAATAATCACCCTACCGAATTTAACATCGTAACTAGTAACACATTTTCAACGTTATTGAGGGTCAGATTTTGCATTGAAAGCAGCTTAGCTGGCATTCCTACATGAGGTAATTTTTGTCAGGTGGGTCATTGCTCTCGATTTCAACACAATTTCAGCTTTTGTACCGCATTATTATTTTCCCCTAAGTACCTGAAATGTGCCAACTATGCTTCAAGATATTAGACACTGACGCTATGGCGTCGTGGTACAATGGTTTACAACCTCGACAAATTGAATTGACGTGATGTTTGTTGTGATGTTTGTTGCCTAACTTGGTGCGACACACTAGCGTGTATCTTTATGCACGTGTTAAAAGCAAAGACCTTGGAATAGTAGTAGTATAGGTTAAAAGCTACCTATGGACGTTTCCATTTTGCCGTGTCAGTATTGCTCAGTGGTAGGACTTCAGCCTTTGGTTTTAAAGGTCTTCGGTTCGATTCCCCGCTACGGCAGTCTGACACATAAGTCCAAAAGTCAACGCAAATAAGTTTGCATGTGTACTTATTTTCTGCTTAACTAAGGTGATCTGCAGTTCAGCGACGGATTGATTTTTATTCTGTAGCCTTGGCCTACCACCAAATGCCCACAACAAAACAACAGAGGAACAGAAAGCAACACTCTAACTAGAAACAACAAAAGTAACAGAGCAGCAGACCCGGATCGTGGAATAATACGCAGCAGTTCAGCGAATTTGAATTTGAATTTATTACGGCGCCTTGGCTTACAGCCCCACAAACACAACAAAACTACAAAATACAGAAAAACAACGGAAAGACAGTAGAAGAATGAGGGCCTTACAACTTACTCCCTTTGAGTGGGAGTAAGTAAGGGTTCTGTCGAAGGATGGGTCAACCATTTTCCCACAGGATTCCATTTTGTCTAAAGTACGATATCAGACTCAGTACTCTAACGTTGGTATTATCGGTCATGGGTTTCCCGTTTTTCCCGACACAGCTGAACCGAGTTAGGCCCAACTGTCAGGAGTAAAACTTCGGCGTGATACGCAGTTGGAATGCTGGTCCGGTTTACGTCTTCACTAAATCGAATGCAGTTGTGCTGAAACACGTAGAAAAATGGGTAAATGGTGGCACCTAACGAAGTGAAGTGAACACTGGAAGATGGAAGGAGAGAGTATAGAAATTACAGAGCAATCCAGATTGCGTTAGGCCATACCGTGGGCAATAATGAATATTGGACACTAACGCTCAGTTGGTCCACCCGGGAATAGGTCGATACCTGGGAAGCCATCATCACAGGAGGCTCATCCTGTAGTTCACTGACTTCTGTTGTGAAAAGTAACGCGTGAAATAGTCACAACTCGCACACAATGCATGGTAACAAAAATAAATTCCCACAATTTTTTTTTGATAAGGGGACCCAATTTCATTTTCCAGGGAAAGCCCTCCCAATCTGACACTGCTGACGCAGTGTTCGTTGTCTCTTTCACCACAATCTAGCAACGAAACATCGAAATACGGCTCGGCAACTTTACACAGAACCATTATATAGTCGACCAAAATGTATTAATCCGTTTGTATCAGAGGATACAGTTCAAACATGAATTGGCTTTTCAGTTATTGTAGGTGGTCCCGTCACATAATCTTCCGGTTGGAGGCACGTGTTCAGTTTTTTAGTCATATTTTCGCATGGGCAACAAACCCTTCTTAGCGTGTTTGCATCTTTTCTTTCCCATTTCCTTTCTTGTCTGGACGCTTGCAAGCATGTTTGGGGCAATTGGCCTTGACGCGTAGCTCCAATCAATCAGTCAGCATTTAGTCATTTAGTTTAGTGGGCCGTTACGTTATGAGGCCTGTTCTTAGCTTTTGCTTATTAGGTATTAAGTAAATGAATAATGAATCAAAGCATTAACTGTAAGAGAATTGTATTTAGTTGTTTGTTAGCCTGTATCCTGCCAAAACATTATTAGGATATGGAAGCCAGCATTGATACATTGGAAAATCGTATAGCGGTAAGTAGAACATTTAAACACGTTTGAGTGTTACAACTGCCTTGACAGGATGGTTTGCCTGATTATTGTATAGCGGATGCCATCCAACGGTGTTTTACACATGACTTCCTGGTAACGGAATTAGTTGATTATTGCCACGTAACGGTGTTCTATGCGTGAATGCCAAACAACAAAATTCGTACATGATTCTTAGGTAACGGAATACGGGCACGATTGCCAAACAATGTATTCTATGCTTTGTAACCATACATCAGTGCTTTTGCTGAAGATTGCCAGACATAAGAGTTCTCCAAACGATTGCTAAATTATAATTTTATGGACGTGGTAGCCCTACAATGAATAAAGTAAAATGTTCAAGTTTCAAAATAGCTGTAACCCTTTCACTCTTGAATTATTTCTGGTGACTTTCTTTCAAGTCCCGTATGATACTTAAGCCGGTCACAGGAATCGAACCGTCGTTCACTTGGTTTTGGGACGAGGATGCTGAACGCTGGGCTGTTGTGGCTCGTTTTGATCGGGGTGCCTGGTGCCCCTCACACAGCTTACAGCGAGCCGGGAGACCCACTTTTTGGTCCGTAAAATTTAGTACTTTTTCTAGGATGCCACAAGTGAAAAGGTTAAGCTGGGCCAAGGAAAAACTTTGTTTAACCCTTTCACTCGTGAATTATTTCTGGTGACTTTTTTCAACATTACAGTAGGATCGGTCACAGGATTCGAGCCGTCATTCACTTGGTGTGGAGACTGAAAACTCTGACCACTTGGCTGTTGGGCTGTTGCGGCTTGCTTTGCTCCCGAGGTACCTGGGGGACCCTCACAAAGCTTACGGGGTGCATGGGGACCTACTTCTTGGCCCGTCATGTTTATGGCTTTTCAAGGACGCCACGAGTAAAAAGGTTAATTACTAAATCGCTGAATGTTCTAAAACTAGGGAGAGATTTTGAACAACTAACAAGTTACTAAGGTTACAGGTGAAAAAAATAATGGGAACTTGTATAACGGGTTGATAGCACATAACGTGCTATTGAATATATTAGCGAAGATATCTTTCCACATTGTATTACTCAAATAGTCTTAAGAAACTACGTCTTCCTTACAGGCCTGCAACAGCGTCGTTAGACTATTCTTATGTTCAGAAACATTAGAAGTATCTATTTTAAAATAGATTATATTTTCTTCAGTCTGTTATGTGCTCCTTTTGTTACTGGGCATTCTAGTTACAAATTTTGTATCACTAATCCACAGTACAATGCTGTACGTAATTATTTATGGTACCATTTACTGAAACTTTGAAACCCCCGACAAATCATGTTGTTGAAGTCAACCTTGTTGAGAGTTTTAAAGAGAACTAGATTTATTTATTATTGGTGAATAGGAATTTTTTTTATGAATGATGCACTTTTTCTGCTTACCTGGTCATGTACCCATGTCACAGTTTCGAAAAATTTTTGGGTTGACTTGTGAATTTTCATAGCTGGATACATTTTCTTGTTTGGCCTCTTCAATCAGTGGAGGTTCCTGTGGGTAGGCAGTGTTAGCAGAGTCTGCTAAAAATATAAGACGAGTCCTGAACTTTTAATGAACATCAGAGCAGTCAGTTAATACTTCATAAAGGAAAGAGGAAAAAAAGCCAAACAGAAAAATTTATACACAAGAAACAACGTCGTACAGTAAGCCACTTGTATGCACTTACGTTTCGTCGTAGTGGCATGCCCCGAATTCGAACTGGCAACCCAGTTCGTCCCAAGATCAATGACGTAGTGCCTTTATCGCTATGGACACTCCCCCACTGCCCTAAAGATGACTCACTGGACCCGTTATTAAGATCACAGCAGTGACCTGGGCTCCATTTGACTGAGAATCTAGGCAACAGAGGCCGAAGTCAAATAAATTTTAATTAATTTTTCGTCATCCACCTTTTTTTCAATTATTTTTATGATTAATTTTAAAATATTAGTCATCTGTGATTACTTTTACTGTGGTGCTATCAACGTTTCTATGTAAGGCAGAATTGTTTGTAAACTAACTATAAGCTTCCCTACCGTGCGTCCTTAACATCTCTGTAATGTGTGGTGCAGTGGCAACCCGGACCACTGCACTGTGACTGAGGTTGGCGCTAATGACCAAGTTGTCGACGCGCCATTAAGCCTCAAGGGCCCCCCCCCCCCCCGGGGGGGGTGTAACTAAACTGAGAGCAAGCAGTAGGCAGGTTGACAGTTTCCTGTACTGTTGTAGAAACGACAACACGTTATCAGAGCTCCTCTCCCACAAGTGACACCCAGGCTACTACATTCCATTATAGGGTCAGTCTATTTTTCCTAATGCCTAGCAGGAAAGCCAACCAGCTTCTCATTGACACGATGACTGCTAAGCGTAAATTACAGCTTTGTTCTATAACCAGCCTGCTTATACGACAGCTATAATCAGCATAAACAATTCGATTTTTTTAAATACTGTATAGCACCAATTAAGTGCTATGCCATGTGATTTTCCTAAAACTAACTATGCTGACTGGGTGGTAATAAGCTGACTAGGTTGTATTTGTATGTGCGAACCACCGTCTTCATTTGTTCTCAATAACGTCTCATATAAATTGCACTTGTTTACTATGAGCGATCGTTTGGCAAAGCAGCCAGTAAAAAAGAAGTGTCAGTGTTGTTTGTTACACGGATGTTGTTTTTTCAAGCTCTCAGTATTATATTATTTGCAGAAAGAAATTACGGAAAACCCTCTGTACATATTAGACAGATTTATTCGAAGCCGTAGAGGGAGGAGGGTTGTGAAAAGATAAAAGAGAATTTGGCTAGCACGTTAAGTCAAACGTTGCCAAGAAGTAAATTATTCGTGATATGGTTTTAAATGAAGCAAGCAGTCTGCATTAAAGACTGGTCTTGTGAGGGTACACAATACACTAGTCTGAGAAGGAAGAGAAGACAACTGCCCCGTCTGGGACTCGAACCCAGGACTTCCCGTTTACTAGCCGGGCACTCTAACTACTGCGCTACCGTGGCGTTTACTGGCTACAGGCTCCAGCCGAGCTAAGCAGCTGTTCAATATTTCGCAGTGGTGACCTAGAGATCACAAACATACATACAAGGAGGGAAAGCAACTTTACTTCTTGGCCTCCACACTAGAAATAATGCAAGTAGTAAATAAAGTAAGAAATCACAATTTAAAGGGTAAATGAAGCAAGCAGTCTGCATTAAAGACTGTCCTTGTTAGGATACACAATACACTAGTCTGAGAAAGAAAGAAAAGACAACTGCTCCTGCTGGAACTCGAACCCAGGACTTCCCGTTTACTAACTGGGCGCACTAACCACTGCGCTACCGGGGCGGGTACTGGCTACCGGCTCCACTGAGAAAGATTGAACAGCTACTTAGCTCGGCTGGAGCCTGTAGCTAGTACCCTCCCCGGTAGCGCAGTGATGAGAGCACCAGGCTAGTAAACGGGAAGTCTTGGGTTCGAATCCCATTCGGGACAGTTGTCTTTTCTTTCTGTCTCAGACTAGTGTATTGTGTACCCTCACAAGGCCAGTCTTTAATGCAGACTGCTTGCTTCATTTACCCTTGTGATTACTTTCTTTATTTATGGTTTTAAATCTTCTTACTTCTTTTGAGCCCTATTGTACCATGTTTTACATTTTAGTTTGTAATTCTATTTCTTGTAGGTCCTGGGTTATAAATGTTTAAAAAAAGGGATGGACGGCACATTTTTTAACTTAGTTAACTCGTTAAGAGACTTTATACACCGTAAAAAATAATCGAATCTTTTTTTAGTTCCACAAGGTGATCCCCTCTCAAAATAAACAACAAATCCAAGTCCACCTACTTCACGGCAGCACTGGCTAGCGTTGCCGTCACCTTACCTTTTGGGAGACTGGCAGTGTCTTGTTGTATATAAATAAATAATTTGGGTTTATTAGTTAAACTTTTGAAATAATCTAATTTAATTCAAAGTCATTAACCAGCAATCTTGTACAGAATATGATTTTCTGGCATAAATTCTGGCCATTCATGTACTGGCAGTCATGTACAACATTCGTTTTTATTAATCAGGTACAGTGCACTGCTGCTAGCAGTTATACCTGGCAATCATGTAGTGGTCAGTCATAGCCATCATTGTCGGACTTAAATTCTGGCCATCCATGGACTGGCAGTCATGTACAACACTCCT
>JAHWFP010220909.1:34514-47629 GCA_023313725.1 Lithobius niger
GCTGCTAGCAGTTATACCTGGCAATGGTGTAGTTGTCAGTCATAGCCTAGGTGGAACGTAGAAAATCCTATTACCCAGCAATCACGTCTGATAGTATATTATAACTCTTCAGAACACATTAAGTGTCACACGTGCACAATAGCAATATTAAGATTCAAACGTCTAAAGTTCAAAATGCGTTGACTGGGTGGAAATGATCGAAGGATACATTAGTGCTTTCGTGTAAGGCAATATTTGCTACATGGAAGATGCAGTTCAGTAAAAATGTCACTGCAACAAGACCTACATGGAAGCACCAATGTATCCTCTGATATTTTGCACCCAGTGTAATACCAGCGACATTAGGGATTACATTCACTAAACTAAATTCTCGCAACTCGATCCCTCTGCCACATACAAGTTATCATGGAGTTTAGATAATTATTTAGTTAGTATTACCAGTACCTCTTTATAAATTCTTTTGGTTTAGTTCATTTTATTGGTATTTTGTGTACTAAAGTCACATGATATTTTTTCAGATTCAAGAATTGAAGAAATCGTTGTTAAAATTTGATAAACTCCAACGAACTATTCTAGAATTCTCTTACAAAGTAAGTATTTGGTGTTTGCGCATGTTACTAGTGTCTAAAATCAACTAAATTATATTGAATCTAGTAGTACGTTAATTAAAAAAAAAGAAAGTTGTTAAACTAACAGCATTAAAACAGAAATTCATGTTCAGCCCTATACACCAAAGTTCAAGTACAAAATTTTTAAAACTTCGACTCATTTCATCGCCATAGGAGGAGCCTTGGTATTTACGGTATTGTTTCTAGGTGAATGAGCTTTTAAGTTTAAGAAAAGGTTTAAATCTCAATTTTCAATAAATCTTGTTCAATTTAGAAGGCATGTAATACCATATGTTTATAGAGTTTCCAGTAAATTTAAAGTAACTTATAAATAACTAGCATGAATGCAATTATGGGGTTCTGTCATAAACATTCATTTGGTTTTGGTTTTACTTTGCAGGAACGTTCGGATGGTGGAAGTGCAAGCAGTAAAGTGCAATGCACAATTCCGCCAACCACTTTTCAACAGTGTCATATTTCCAATAAAGTGTGTAAAGATGTTAGCACGGATATTACTCCTGAATCTGACGAGGCTTTCTCACATAGACGTGGGCCTGCATCTTCCAGAATGTACAGTGGTGCAGATTGCCCGGTAAATTCCGTAACGTATCGTCGGGATGAACAATATCCGACATCCAAATCTATGGCTGCACTGACATTTGGACAAACTCATAATCAAAAAGTGTCCAATCAGCCTGAGTATGTTGCCACCAAATTACAGGCATTCAGAGAATTCCGTAATAAAAAATTACCAAATAAGTCTCAAGAAAACCGGGAAACGACAAGGAAAATCCAAATAGTACATCCTACGCTGCAGACTGAACAAGCAGACTCAATAAAAAGGAAAGAAAAACCTACGGTCACATTTGCGGAAGTTCAATCGCAGAAAAAACCAATACACTTATTTCAGACCAATCCACCAATATATCACCCAAAACCACAGAGACATGTTTTAGAAAAAGAGTCTAGAAAATCATCTTTTACATTTCAGTGTAATGCCCTTCAAGAATTTCATGATCAGAAATTACCAATCCTGGAACCTGCTTCTAAAAAGAAATTTCCAAAAGCGCTTAAATACAAGGAGGGTCGACAGCCTACTAGTGACCCCTCAGAAGCTAAAATTCCAGATGGTCATATTATCCACTTCAGTCATAAGCAGGCCGAAAATGTGATAAAACGCGGTATGGTGAAATCACTAGGCAACCTAAAGGGTCCTGTTATAACAATTCCAAGGAAACTACCTGAACGGCTATTTGATGTCGGCACCAAGCCAAAGGAAGACACGTATGATAAATACGGATACATACAAGCAACTGGAAATATTAACATAGCAAAGGAAACTTATCGTAGTGCAAAGACTCCTCATACACCTGTTAAACCTGTAAAACCTGTTGACGTCCATGCTCCTAATAATTTAAATTTAGGTAAAGAGACTAGTAGCTGGCCACCCACAAATTTAGACCATAAAACAGTAGCACCTGCCGAGCGTTCAACTCAGACGCAAGAAAGTGGAACTGTTGAAACAATTACTGGAAATAAACGAATCTCAACTGCAAGCCCTAAGCCAAAATATAACGTTCTTGAACACCGAACCCTCCATTACCTAAAAACTATAAACATTCATAAGGAGAATGGTCACCGGCCAAAACCTTCCACAGACCAACATCCTAAAAGAATTGCACCTACCGAGCACTCAACTCAAACACGAGAAAGTGAAGACGTTATAACACTCACAGGAAACCAGCAAAAATTAACTGCAAGCCCAAGGCAAACGTTTAACACCCTCGAACGAAGAACCCTTATGGGTCTCAATAACCAAAATCCTTCAATACAGACTGATGAAAAGCACAAAATGGCGGAAGTGCAAGATTCGAAGGCAATTCAGCCAATAGACACTAAAGTGCCTACGTGTAAAGGCAAAAAAACCAGCAAGGAAATCCAAGTTGGTTGCATTAAGCCACGACTGAAACATACGGCACCTCAACAAAAAATCCTACAAGATCAAAAACCAAAAGAGGATGAATGTCAACAAACCCACACGAATCAAGTCCTCCAAAAAACTAAACCTGTTGACCGTCGAATTGAAACTGGTGAAAGGACACAACCTGTTACAAATTCACAGGCAGAACCAAGGCCAAGATACATAACACCTAAAAAGGAAGCCCTTCAAGCACTTCAAAATGTAAAATCTCCGAAAGAAACTTGTGAACAAAGAAAATGGAAAAATAACCACGATAGGGTTAAGTTACTGAAATCGCCACACAAACGTCTTTCCAAATCTCTTCAAGACTTGAAAAGTCCGATGAAAACACGTGCCTGCACAAAATCTGCCCATATTTCAGAAACACGAATCCTGCGGACCCCACGAACCCATAGTAAAAAAGAAGAATCCCTTACTGAAGTAAAAAAATTACGAAGGGGTTCCTCGAAACGTCTGGCCAGTTTCAATTCTTCTTTCAGTGGAGACGAGTATATAGTTTCTTCAGAAGAGTTGACACTTTTGAGTTCGAGCAACGAATTAGAATCAATCAGCTCGTCTGAGGAACACGAAGTGATGCACCAGTATGTAAATTCGTCGTTGAGTTCCTATCCTAAACGTAGCCCAACGTCTTCTGTAGTGCCCCAACAAATAGTTACTTATCATCGTGCTCAGACCGCAGATAAATCTACAAACAAGAGCGGGAAAACCATTTGCTCAACGTGCGGGGAATCAGAACTATCACCCAGAAGTCTTCGCAAAAATGTACTTTGTGCTACATGTAGCGCACCCCAAATTAATTCTGAATTTGAGCGTACGGAATCACATTGTTCCACGTGTGGTGACTCAAAAATATTTCCTCGTTCAATCTGGCCATTAATACTCCGCCCTATTCACAGGAAATCAACAAAGCATCCATCAACCAAACCATCCTCACCTTGTCATGCATGTGGAAAACTGGATTCGACACTAAAGTATACTGATAGACATCTGCTGTGCCCTTCACGCAAAAAATCATATCGGCCATTTCAGTCTGACACTTCAATACCACATTGCCCCTTGTGTAGCAAACCAACTATTGCACCCTGCCCTACGTGTGGAAAATCAAGAATACCACCCTGCTCTACGTGTGGAAAATCAAGAATACCACCCTGCCCTTCATCTAGAAAATCGACATTACCACCAAGCCACTCCTATGTGAATGTAGCAATTTCTCCTTGCCCCTTGTGTGGCAAACAACCTGTACCAAACGAGGAGTCGAAATCAGTAATTCTTTGTCCAACGTGTGGTGCATCAAAACGGTCCGTGCAGTCGAACAGTAAGTCCATCCTTTGTTCGATATGTGGTAAATCTCGTCCATCACCGGAGTCTTCCCAGGGTGAATTACCTTGTGAAACATGTGGTGGACTAGAACAGAAAATCTATGCTACAAAAGTGGATCCTATCTGTCTGTACGTTGAAAAACTTTCACCATGCCCATGTGATTTATCGACAGAGCTTTATCCACATGTACCGAAAAAATTCCATCATTCGAATCAGCAAGAAGATTCTTCCACCACAATCATATGCGAGACTGTATGCTCGAAGCAGAATGGACCTCAGATTAGCGCAAATAGTAAGTCAATAGGTAGGCTATATTGATTATGAAATATTTTCTTATTCATAACTTTTTAACGATTTTTGTTCTAAGCCATTAGTGGATTCGGGTCAACGGTTAAAACAACACAGGAATTTCGTGTGTTGACACCCGATAATTTTCTAGCAGAACAGCTATTGTCCTGCGTTGATCTTGAGTGCAGGATGACCGGAGGCAGAAAAACAGGAGAATGGCTTGTGGTTTCGATCGTTTCACGTGGTTTCAATTGGGTCTTGACTTAAATCCGGAGTATAACGCTGCCCTAACAGAGGCTAACATTGTTACCAGCTGCTAAGGCTACTGTCCGGGATTGCCAGTCAATATCTGGACAGTACCTTTGATTTTTTTATCCAGCATGAGGTGGTGTTGGCCTGATTACGTATTAGTCACACCATCGTTACGTATTACTACCTTTTGAGGGGAATATCCCTATTGAATATCATGGGTGTCGCAGGCTGCTTACGGTCCGTGAAGTGCAAGTTGATTGTGATCAACTTGATGATGTTCATAGCCGTTTCTATCTTCCGCGAGGCCTAATTGGGTATATACAGATGCAAACCTATTTACGCTGCCTTTTGGACTTGTATGTCAGACTGCCTAAGCGGGGATTCGAATCCACGATCTTTGAAACCAAAGGCCGAGGTCCTACCGCTGAGCCATACTGACACGGCTAGTTTTTTTTCAAAGGAAACACCCATAGGCAGCATTTAACATGTGCATAAATACATATAAACATTAAAAAAAAGTTGGCCGTGTCAGTGTGGCTCAGCGGTAGGACATCGGCTTTTGGTTTCAAAGGTCCTGGGTTAGATTTCCCGCTCAGACAATCTTACAATGCAAGTCCAAAAGACAAGGTAAATAAGTTTGCATCTGTATTGATTTGACTCTTGAACCGTCGGCTTTGCGTTCTGTTGCTCAATTGGGTGATGCGTCTGTCCTCCTGTCTGGGAACTTTATTTTTTTCATAAGTCATAAGATCTAGATTTGGGGTTTGCTTAATTTCTCTGTAATGTGTGGCCCAGTGGCAACTCGGACCACTTTACACTTTTAACGAAGCTGTCGATGCGCCATAAAGCCGCAGTCTTCCTTTCATCTAGAATAGTGTCCTTTAAAACACAGGAAAATTGCTAACAATTCGGTGTACAAGGATATAAGAACGTTTGCATAAAAAGTTGTAAACATTTTTTGCACAGTGCACAAGACGAGTAAAACATGATGCTGGCATTTCAGCGAGAATGAAAACAAAAAATACAACACGATCTCATACTTATTATTCAGTATTATGACTGAGTGGAGAAGGATGCCGACAGTAAGAAGAAGTGGCAGATCAGAAAACTGACGGTGAAAGTTTTGTCTCATTCCTGATACGCACATTTTTTAACCAGCATGTCTGATTTTGAACTCTAAATTACATAAAGCCGCTAAAAGTTAATTAGGTGGTTCGCAGGGTCGCATGCATCGGTTTTTGCTTAGATCATGAAACTTTTTTACATTGCCTAAAAAAAATTCCGATCACGCATCAGCACTTCTACCAAACATTTCCTGGGGCCAATGAAAACATCAGCTCTTTTATTCATTCACATGATCGACTCGAATCGAATGTAAGGGTCGTTCAGAGGCGTGCTACAGCTAAAAATTTGGATCTAAAGAACGAATTTGATCAAATGTACATCGTATGTGTGCTGATCATGGCTTTAATACATAGATATTGTCCTCTACAACAAATGTAAGTACTAATGTCTTTTTGTCTGGAGAAAAAGCCATCACTCTCATCTAAAAAATCACGCATGGCCGTAAAACAAAAATAGCTCGCTTGCCTCAATTTTTTATGCAACACTCCTGAGAACCACTTAATTAATTTTTAGCGGTCTAACGGAGTTTCCAAACACTACACACATTAACCGAGTTTCCAAACCCTCCTGTAACAAGAGTTGTTAATTCATGAGATTAAAACTTTCATCTTTCGTATTTAGTCCATCACTTCCGCTCTTTTCCAAACACTTTTCCTCATATCAGTCATCAGTTTGTGCTTCTGTTTTTTAATGTCTCTTGAATAATGATTGCGAAGTTTCTTTATGCAGGGAAAATACTGCCAGCTTCATTTTGCACTCGTCATGTGTGTTGAGCCATCAAAGTAATTTTTTTTTAAATCCAATGTTATGTGGCCAGTTTGTTCTATTTTCTCTAGATGCTAAGAGGGACACGGGTTGCCTAAAAACTTTATATGACAGAATTGTTTGCTTCTGTGACTGTTTGTGCGGACCCATCAGCAAAATTCCAGCGCAAGTATGAAGCAGGCTGAAATGACTCCAGCGCATAGTGACACATACTTGCCAAGAATGATGTTGCTAACAACACCATGATGTACCATCGATCACAGTGTATCTGGTCAAATAAAAACAAGTGAAATTTAATAGCTTTTCTAGATGTTTTTATTTCGTCGTGTGACATAAAATAATAGCAGTAGTACCTTGAGTTTAAATATTTAAAAGAGACTTGCTGCTTTCAAACGTTACATAGTTTAAATTTTTACGTATTTTTCACATGACTTTTCATCTTCACAAAAAAAAGTAGCGAACAGGAAATGATTGTGTATTCTCCCAATGATTCTTACCTAATGTATTCGTTGACGGAGATATCCTCAAACGTTGTAGGCATGTTGCAAATATGTAGCCTCCGATACTTGTAAACATTCGTCTCCACTTGACACTCAATAGCCAATAAATAAATTTTAAAAGCCATTCTGCACAACCATGCACTTAATTGCAGTACCCTCTTCTATCCCAATTTACAATTTCGAAGTTGAATTACCGGGTCATGAGTTCGCCGAAATACCATTTTCATCATTAGCATATACTGCAAGATTTGACCTTTGTCTCCCATGTTAAAGCGAAAATGTTGATTGTTACTATCGCTACCATATCTTAATGTTTATAAAACGTATTTGGTAAGGCAGCCATGTAGGGTTGGGTAAACAACCTATCCCAAAACTTAAACAAATCCGCCGGAACAAATCGGAAATTTTGGCTTCACCTGAAACCAAGAAGCTTGTGTTTGCCTTGTTTATGGAGTTAGGATATTTTCCTACAACTATTAATTCAACACATATTTTTTGCTCAACTTTATAGATTTTATTGACTTACAGACTTGACGGAAAGTGATTTTGTAAACATAATAGGAATTTCTAAATGGTTTTGAAGGTACTGGGCTTTAAATGGCCAGTTTATTCTTTGGCACGTAGGTATTAGACAAAAAGAAATCGATAAACACCACCAGCAAGGCTGAAGATTAAAGGGATGTTAACTATAATTGCAAAAATTTTAATGCGACGACAATTCTACTCTGTAACTCTCACGAATTTTAAGAAAACGTGGAGGGAAGCATTATTGTTAACTTAGTGGTTTAGCGCTAGCTTCCCTGTTTTAAGGTAAAATTTCCGTCGCCCGTTTAACTTCCCGTCCTGAAATATGAATAAAGGGAAAAGGCGGCAAAAAAAAATACAGACAGTGGATATCTGCATTGTGAACAAGGACTTCAGAAGACCAATATGGTATACAAAAGGATCACGAATTTGATAACAACTAACTCGTGCAGTTTAAATGACCGAAATTCACATCAGGAGTTGTGTTGTCAGTGAAACAAATTTACATGAAAAATATTGGAAATTTTTCTGGGAAAATTGGAAAAATTGTCAACCTTGAATAATTTTTAAAAAATAACGCTAAAATATGTATATACATGTATTGTGTATATGTATATGTAACGTGTATATGTGTACATGTATATAACTAGGAAACAGGCTTTCGGCCTATTGTAGGCGGAGCGAACGGATCTTCATTTCAAACTTATATTTAGTTTTATTTATGACGATACCACATTTGTTAATAATTTTTAAAATTCTGGGTACAATACTTAATGAGCTTTGTTGGGCTGTTTGACTTTTGGTGTGACGTACTGCTGTTCTTTGCTGGCCTTTTTCTTATTTCAGCCTTTTTTTAAATGTAGGCCTATGTTAGGTGTCAAATTGACGTTAAAAGCTTTCGTTTGCTCCGGCATTTAGTTTTCGTTTAGTTATTTGTAGCCTACTTTTAGCAGCCAACACTGAAGACGTGGGCCATCGCCGCGAGTAAATATAAAACAGCACGTAATAAGGCGTTTAGCTGCAAGCCAAACAATCATCAGTACGATAGTTTTAACAATAGTCAGGAGATTCAAAAGGTTCACAATACTGCTTTGACACCGCCACCAACGAAAATATTAAACTGGCACACCTCTATCACGCAATGCAATATAATATATTATTTCCTAACTCTATGACTGCAACAGCGATCTCTATTATACAATCTGAAAGAAATAACCATCACAATTTAGGTTTAAAATGTGTTTGCTTATAGACCTAGTTTTAGACCAACAGACCAACGGACCAACCAACCAACATTTTGCAATTTGGTGTCTGTTATAGGCTACGCTTCGCTCCGCCAATTATGTATATACAGGTATGTACAGTTCCGGTCAAAAAAAACGCCTTCATTATACGGAATAAGTTTCACAGATTAATATATGTGACACTGAACGAAATGTTGATATCTCAAAAACTACTGGACAGAATTGAATGAAACAAAAACTGGGTTGCTTATTATGATATCAGCTATATTTCTATACGTATTACACGTAATGGTAAGTCGCCAAATATAATTGGCCGAGCGAGCAACACGAGTTGATAACTAATAATATATCTCATTAATAACTGGATAGAATTGAATATAACAAAAACTGGATTAATCGTTGTGATATATGCTATATTTCTATACATATGACATGCAATATTCAGCAGAAAAATATAATATGCAATTCAGACTTTGTTTCATGAAAATCCTTCCACTGGTTTTCGAGATATCAGATATCATTAAATTTTATCGCTTGGCCAATTATTTTCAGTCAGTTAACGTAGTATTTAATAAGGGTAGAAATGCAGTAGACAATGTAATAAGTATTTCCGTCTTTGTTTCATGAAAATCCGTCCACTAGTTTTTGAGATAAGTGAATTTCTCCATGGTTGTTATTAGGACCCTCGATATAACGACAAAGGGCTTTTTTTTTTACCGGAACTGTACATGTATATATGCATGTTTATATTTACGGTTTTTTTTTGTTCAATTTCTTCTAAAAACTTCAAAAATTTTCTATGGAAATTTTTGTATATGTGTGTGTGTATATGTATTTTTGTATATTATATATTTTAATTTCTTCAAAAAATGCCACTGAAAGGACGTATGTTGATGAAAACGACTGAAGATAACACAATGTTGAAGAGTGAATTTACAATTCATTTGTTGTTCAAAGCCTGTCGATAGATCAGGAACGTTAAACTACAGAACGTTTGTCTAATGCATTAACTCAATATTGAGAATCTTGTTTAAGAAATACGGCACCTACTTTGGAATATTAACGGCAGCTGTGACTGTACTTAAGTTGGTATGTCTTACGTAATACTAGATACCTCTTCTGTTGCGTTGGCTTCTTATAAGCCTTGACAGGAAACTTATTAGGATACATAAAGAAATTTACAGTAATCTCCGATTTTTACCCATTCCTCCGTTATTCCCATTTTTTTTCAAAAACTGTCTTCTTTCCGATGTGCGACATGAAGCAGGGTTAATACCGGGATGAATACTGTGTTGAAGAAAAAATTTGATCTTGTGTAGTATGTGGACCTTTCAGTTAAATTTGCTGCAAAAACGTCGATTTAATGGGAGGTGTTATAACTCTGTTATTTTATGAACATAAAGCAGGTGGACGCTTTCTTCGCCACACTATTGCCCTTTTCATTGCCGCCAACAGTCCATAAAAATCCCATATTGGATTCGTGCAATAGTAAGAGCAACACAACAATGCAATATGTGTATATTATACTTATTGCAACAATGCTGCAAATAAAAATGTATACTTTTTGCTATAATGAAATTGCTGTAGCCACATAGTCATTAGAGTCACAACTCTTATTACTGACAAACTAGGACTAAAATTCTTAACTTAATTATTGCCCAGCCGTTTTAAGGTAAAATATTTTACTAGGCAGGTCGACGAAAGAATATTTTTAGCATCGTCCATGCCATGATTACCATAATATGTGGTAGGAATTTTGCTCACATTAGGTTACACAGTTAAATGACTTATTCTCAAAATATATACGCCTCGCCAGTGGCAGTGAAATTTGTAAAAAAAATAACTACAGTTTCATTTGACTGATGTAGAAATCACGTGTCTCGCCTCCTGGCTCAACGCCAGTTGGCGCTCTTGCCTCAAACTTAATGCCTTTTAGCTTTGCTGAGTCAAAATAAGATTGTGGCGATGCTGAATCAACTGGCCTAAAACCAGGAAACGAAACCCACACATGCTCGCCTCTACGACTTTCTGACAAGGTATGGAATATGAAGCGAAAGTTACAGAATGTAAACTCCTACGTCATATGAACTTGTATAATTCGTGGACTCATGATTCATGATTCATTCCTTTTTCTTGGTACTATAATTTATTGTATTACGTAACGACAATCTAGTTTTTCACTAATGAAAATGTAGTTTTTTTGCTTTCTCAACGATAGATCAAATCTCGTTTCTTAAAACTGGTGCAATACATTGAGCTTCCACTTCAGACAAAACCTGGCTCAATACTTCCTTTTCTTCGTCATCGAATGGTTAATGCCCAAAGAAAAAAGGATATTAGCCATCATAAAAATACAAAAGAACAGAAAACAAAGCGCAGGGAAATCGAAGGGACAAAGACTCGGTTACAACAATAGGCGAGTGCGCGAATACACGGGGATGCGTGTGCAGTTTCAATGTTGCTAGTCTTCCATCCGTTGTAACAATGAAAAATCAAGCCGTGCTAAACCAATTTCAGTGCCATAATGGCCGTAAAAACATACGATCAAACATCGAAAACAGCGTTTGAGTATGATGATAAAAAAGATACAGCCATCCTTTTTTCCAACACTGGGGTAGAGTAAGTAATTCTGGCCAAACGGGCTCGGACGATTCTGTCTCCTCCTGTGTAAAAACAATCCAATAAATCACTTTCTGTACCCATTGTTGGAAAAAGGATTGCTATAACTATTACTTATTAACAAGGGTATTAACGTCATTCAGTTTTATTTTATTTTATTTTATTTTATTTTATTTTATTCAGCCTATGGATTCTAACAATCATTCGCTCAAACTATCCTACTTAATTTAGGTACACGCTAGTGTGTCGCCGCCAAGTAATAGTAGATCATCCGATTGTAGACATCCGACTGTTAAAAAACGATTGTCGAGGGAAAAAAGGCGGCCTCACTAGCAGACTATTTATTTTGACAAACAAACTTATACCTGATTTCCCCATGCGTTAGAAATCTATCGTTTGAATCAGGTGTCTTGGGTCCAGTAATGAAGAAAACCCGAACACTAAAATGTGGGAACGTGTTCTTTATGGAGAAAAAAGTGCCCTCAATAACGTTGATTTGTGTTACTAGTAACTAGCTAATCACCAGGCTCCCATGTTAATTCTCAAAGGGTATAAAGACACCTCTGCAGCTCATTAGATAACGTTGCCAGATCTAGATTTCGGCAGACAGGTCTCGAGTCGTATGGGGAAGTAGCTTTTTTTCTGAAATGGGGGTTGCAGCTAGAAGTGCAGGCTCGTAAAAGTGCAAAATTATTGTTGTAACCATTGTTTGTATAGTCATCCAACAGTAGATTATAACATGCCTAAGTGTTACACGCTTATCGTTTCAGTAGTTAATTGTCAGAATACATGGTGTAGCAAATAGGTGGGACGAGGTAGTACTGCCTTGCGCAGCATAAATGTGTTGTGTGGTGTAGCCCAGTGCCAAGGTGTCGAGCTGCGATTGGGTTTCTGGACAGTCCACCGAAGGAGTACTGGTTGCCTAGTGCTTCGGGTGCAGTAGTAGAAAGTGGTGATGGTTCTAGGTGCTCAGTGACTGTGGTTTGGGGTTGTCGAGGGTGATTTTAGGTACTTAAGTTGTTCTGTTGTAATTGGTAGACCTGGTTTGTAGTAATAGTGGGACGGATATCTCCTCATTTTTCACCAAAGTGTATACTTTTGGGTAAAACCATGAAACTTGGCACATATAATCTACATCGATATGCGACTGTTTTTTGAGGTAGGGCCCAACCGTTCGCCATCTTGTTTCAAAATAGCGGCACGAAATGGCGGACGAAAATTGTTTTTTTCTGTAATAACTTCTAAAATAAATATTTTGGGTTAAAAATGTTTAAATAAAAAATGCAGAGCACATATTTTTGTACAATTTTTGTCCTACACAATTTTTTGTGAATATGTATGTTAACCGAGATAAATCGGGTAGTAATCTACGGAACGAGAATACATGGAACAAAAATGGAGCAGAAAACTAGTTTTCCTGTAATAACTTCTGAAATAAACATTTTAGAAAGAAAAATCTTTAAAAACCAAAAGTGTAGCGAACATGTTTTCACACATTTTTGGTCATAACTAATTTTTTTTGTAAAAATTTATACTTGCCGATAGAAATCGGATAGTACTCCATAGAAGGAGTAAGCACCCACACTGAGCAACCGTTGTTAAAAAAAAAGTTCTCCTTATGGAGAAAAAAGTATTGAATTAAGTCATAACAGGAGTTGTAGGATTATAGTTTACGATTTCGTATTGTTAAGTCATGATAATATTGCTAATATCCAAACCGGTTCATACTACACTCAACTATTCCATGGAAACAGCTAAATTTTTTGTCCTGACATTTGCACCTTGTTCTAAGTCCAGCGTAATAATATACAGGGTGGGGCAGAAAGGACGGAACACCCTTAGCAATCAAAGATGGTTAATGTTAGGATAATGAAACTTTGCATGGTAG
>JAHWFP010220911.1:0-11367 GCA_023313725.1 Lithobius niger
CAGGAAACCCCTTGTTGAAAATAATATCAACTTTTACATTTATTTCAAAACTTGTTTTTCTATTCAATAGGTAATCCTTCACGAAGCTAGTGACGATCCCCTTTTGACGTACCTGCCAAAACTAGCAGGTTACAAGTCTAGGACCGAGCGTGCTATTTCATTCAGAATTAGTGCTACTGAGGTAACGACTCTTTTAACGTGACTGTGGTTATGGTAAACAAAAGTAATTGCAGTTTTCAATTTTTTTGAGTACACCTCATGAAACAGCGTCATACTCGCTCCTTTATGTAAGGTGATCAAAGATTAACCAAACAAAAAACGTTCTTGTTCTTGTGATGCTCGCATTTATCTTAAGCTAAACAGTATTGGATAGGATTGATGGAATGTAGAGATCCCCACCTTTCAGAATACCCTAAGCTGCCTAATTCGATCTCCTAGAGAGATTACAAGAGAACTTTGAAATCGAAAATTACTACATGCTTTCACCGCTGTGCTATTGCCACTTCACCTTTGAATAGGTGTTGGATGGTTCCTATCTAAGCTAACAAATGTTGGTTAGGATTGATGGAAATACTAGCTTCCCACCTTTCTGAATAATTCAGTGGAAACCCAGCTAGGCCACTGATTATAAGGGGCGTACTCTTTTTGATATCCATCCGTAGACTGCTGATCCGAGGCCATTGGGGCGGCTCTCAGGTGAGAGGGCGGGCCTGCTTTCAAGGCTTCGGACTGGCCTTGTTTAAGTTAGGGCCCACTTTCATGCTTGGTTGGTGCCACTCTCCAGTGTGTGTTTGTAGCGATGAAGAAGATAAGGTTGGTCATTTTCTCCTTTCTTGCTATCAATGGGTCACTCAGCGACATCCCCACTTAGTAATGTGGTCAACAACTTTTAGGATGTATTAGGTATGCCCCCACATGTTGAAAAACATGCCTTTTATGTGATTTTTGAGATTTTGTTAGGCCACCGGGCAGTTCTCATAGCAGCCATGCTGCTGTTTGCCCCCTTCGTTCCATATTTGTAACATCTGGGGATCTGTGAAGCTCTGGTATAGGGTCGTCAGTGTTGGTTACGTGAAATGGTGTTATTTGGAACGATGGTCTCTTCTATGTACAGACAACATAAAGTTGGGGTTCCAGGTGGTTGATTATGATACCGCTCACTCTTTGCAGCGAGCAGTTGACATCTTGCAGGGTTGGTCAGATGATTGGAAATTAGCCATCCTCCGACACAAATCAGCCGTTCTCCATTTCGGATCTCAAGGCATTTCTTATAAGTATACTCAGTGTGGTGAAACTTTACCTACCTTAAATTGCATAAAATATTTTGGAGTATGGTTGGCGGATGCCCTGAAACGATCGGACCACTGCAATTTTATTGTTAAAAAAGCAAGACAAAGGGCAGCAGCAAGACAAAGGGCAGCAGCAATTAAAAAATCGTTTAAGTCAGTGACCGCCTTATGCTACTATGGGCATGTAAAGTCTTTGGTAGGCCAATTTTGAAAGTTGCCTGTCAGGTCTGGTCACCTTGTCTCTTGGAGGGATATCGACTGAATAGAGTCTGTTCAGCATTACTTCACAAAGTCCCTCATGGGTTTAAAAATCTGGACTACCCGTCTAGGCTTCAGATACTGGGTTTGGAATCGCTTGAGCTTTGGAGATTTAAGTCTAATTTATGTTTAATGCATTCCATGTTACACGGTCAGGTATGTGGTGCGTTCTCTGGCCTTTTCCAGCTGCGTGGATCTGACCGAACTAGGGGGCACAGTTTAAAGCTTGTTCCACTTAAGGCAAATTTAAATTGGAGACAGCATTTTTTTTCATACCGTTGCGTAAACTGTTGGAATGCGCTTCCAGCGACTGCTGTCTCGGCAACTTCTTTGGCGATGTTCCGCAGGTCGCTAAACGAGTGCAACCTCAGCGAGTTTCTATTTCGATTTAAATCATGAATTTAAAGTGATATTTTACTTGCTAATGTCTTGTGTTTGAATTTACTTAGTTATAATTTTATTTATCTAATTCCTATCTAAAATTGACTAAACCTTTTTGTGATATTAAACTTTTCTAGCCCAAACATGTTCATCCTTTTGGGCCCAGTGTTTTCTTTTTGTAAATTGGCAATTATTGATTATGTGTGTGGTTATTATGTTTATAGTTTTCTCTTTTGTATTTTATTTGGTTGTGTTTTGTGTGGTTAGGTTTAAAGTGTTTTAACCTCAATGCCAGTGTTAGCGATACTCACTATCACGTTGGTCTTTATTATTATTATTATTACTTTATCGATCAAGTTCCAAAACTTAAACAAACTAAATTGAACAGTTCTATTAATACAAGAAACCATAAGCGTATAAATTTTATGCAGAACACGATGGTCATTACAAAGCCAACTGCATACGATATTTATAAAATCTTGAATAATGTAAAGATTAAACCTTCAACGGGATATGATGGTTACTATATGGACCACTTTATAAAATCAAAAGATAAAACAACTGAGTTCATGATACCCCTAATTTCTGCAATCATAGAAAAGGAAACTTGGCCGGATGCTTTAAAATTGCAAATTATAAGGCCAATTTATAAAAAAGGTGAGAAAGCTGACTGTAATAACTACCGTCCTATTGCACTTTTACCGGTCCTGAATAAAATAGCTGAGAAGTACTTCGCTCAAAGCATTGAAAGTTATCTTAAAAAATTCAATATTATAAATAAAAACCAGTTTGGATACCAGAGAGGTAAAAATACTATTGGAGCTTTAACAAATATAAATAATCACATCACACGAGCACTTGATGAGGGTAAATACATTGGAGCAATACTTATTGATTTACAGAAAGCCTTTGATACCTTGGAAAAGGATATTTTATTGAAAAAGATTTATAATATTGGTTTAAGAGGTAAAATGTTAAATATTATTAATAGCTATCTAACAAACAGAAAATGCAGTGTACAAATTGAAAATGTCTATAGCGAATGGGAAAATGTTCGATACGGAGTCCCACAAGGCTCAATCCTTGGTCCACTTTTATTCCTGTTGTATGTGAACGATCTTCAGACTAGTGATTGGAATACATATATTACTTTGTATGCGGATGACATTTTCCTACTATCCATTAACACGTCCGAGATAAATATGATAAGAAATCTTCAAAATGACTTCAATAAAATCACTCAATTCTTAGATCAGAATGAACTATACATCAGTAGTACTAAAACATGTTTCATGCGAATTGGTACATCACATATGAATTTTGGCAAGAATGAAATTATATTACATAGCAACAACTGTAATAAGTCAACTAATTGTAAATGTTCAAAACTAACAAAAGTCACAAATACAAAATACTTAGGAATAGAAATTGATAAAAATTGGAAATTTTACAATCACATTGATAATCTCATTATAAAGATAAGAAAATCGATTCCTATGCTTTACAAAGTGAAATATATGATAAATCAAAAAACAAAACAAGCATTATTTGAAGCATGGATTATGTCACAAATACGATACGCAAGCAACATTTACAGTTCAACGTCAACGGGGTTAGTACAACGTTTACAAAAAGTATTAAACAAGGCCCTAAAAGCTTTATTCATGACAAATAACTATAAGAAAACTAGTGAAATTGCAAAAGAAAATAATATTTTCGGTATTGAACAACTCCTAGAGTATGGAATAATTACGCAAAACTACTTTTCACAAGACTATAAAACTCCACTACCAAGAAAAAGCAGAAGTAATAATAATCATTGGTTAAAAATTCCTGCATGGAGAAATTCATATGGAAAAAGAAATCTGAACTACTTGATTCCAAAAATGTTCAACAAACTGCCGGAAAATTTAAGAAACCTAAAATCAACATACGTTATGAAAAAGAAAATAAAGGAATGGCTGCTGGGAAAATGAACAGAGAATTAAAATAATCTAATTTATATAAATATAGATTTCTTTGTACATACTATTTTTTAAATCTAAGTATATGTTAGCACAATAACAAACTGTAAACATGTTTCTGTTTTAAGTGTATTTATATTTTAATTGTAAATATGTTTATATTTTAATTGTAATTGTATTGATCTGCACATACAAACTGTTTACTCAGTTTCGTGCTTAATCGTAAATAAATTATTATTATTATTATTCGAGCACTTCAAGCAATAAATATTATTATTATTATTATTATTATTATTATTATTATTATTTAAGTTAGGTTTAAGAAAGTTTAAGTACATGTTAGACGACGAGTGTATAGCGTGATGGTCCTTAAACTAGAATAAAACAAATCAAATCAATTATCGTTGCAAACAATTGCAGAATCAATTCAACTGGCTTCGTGAAAGCTCGCATTGAAAAATTAAATACGAAATTTAGTTATGTCGGCCGCCAACCGAGTCAACACCACACAACCCTGTGGACTACTGGACTATACACGTACACATGGGAACTATTCTGGCCCATTTTGGACAATCTTACTGCCCCGAAGATGATCAGATGTTTCCCGGTTCGAGTCCCCGGGTTGGCACCTCCCTTTACCAGATATTTCTTCTTCTCTAAAAGTCTGGTAATGTACAAAATCGATCCGGTTCAGCCACACAAGCATTAAATTGCTTCGGCTGACTTAAGGCTCAAAAGATATTAATTAAAAAAAACTTCTATTATTTGATATCGGAAATTAATTTTATTGATATTAGAAATTGATTTTCCGATATCAGGAAAACAGGTTCCATTTCCTGGTTACTTTCTGTATTCGATCATGTCAAAATTGGTGGTGACAGGTCTTGTTGTAATTCCGTAAATTCCGAATCATGACTGAACCTACTGTTCACCCACGAGTAATTCAGATCTTCAAATCCCTAAACTGTGCTAGTATTCCTACTATCATCAGTTCATTCTCTTTTTCGCCGACCCCCCCCCCCCCCCCACGTTAAGAGTGCATGGAACTTCAGGGGATGAATTTGAAGGCATTACAGCGTTTTTATACGCCATTTTGTTTTTAGTGACCAACAGTTTTCGACTGGCAATAATTAGAAAAATGTTCTCCTCCTGACAATATTGGGCCTGGTTAACCAGATCAGAGTTTGGGACAGGGCTTTTTGTTTGTTTGTGGAAGTGTTTTTCAATATGAAAACCAAGAGATTTCCCAAATTTACTCCGCTTTAACCCAAAAAACTGTTTTTATTTTATTCAGTTTCACGCTTCCTAAATTTAATCATTTCAAAGCTGAGTAATAAATTATCAATTAGCTTATTACTGGCCTTAAGACTTCAATTTGAACCTAACCTTAAGTGCGCTCCTTCACTTTTCGGTTCTTGCAATTTCTGTACAACAGGGTTTATTTACCCCAGTCCTAAACTATTTGCGCCGTTTTTACTTTTTTTTCTATCCATAGAAAAAAAAGTCGGAGTTTTCTCCATTTTTTCGACCTTGGTTCAGTGAAAAAAATTACAGAACTTCTTAGATTTTTTCATGACTTTTACCATCCCGAAGGTTTGGTAGTCATGAATTTCCCATCCCGAAGGTTTAGATTATAATAAAACACAAGAAATCTCCACGCATCAAACGAGTGAACAGTACCTTATATTTCAAAGCTGTCGTAATTTGGCTTCAGTATTCAAAGAAGTAAAAAAAAAAAAAAAAAAACAACACACACAGCTAACACACAAGTACTGCACATCAGCCAGCCGTCTTGGGAATGACAGCAAGTGACCACTTCATTTCCAAGATGACTGGCTGATGTGCAGTGCTTGTGTGTTAGCTGTGTGTTTTTATTTTTTTTTTTACCTCTTTGAGTAATGAAGCCAAATTACGACAGCTTCGAAATATAAGGTACTGTTCACTCGTTTGATGCGTGGAGCTTTCTTGTGTTTAGCATCATCCCTGAACTCATTTTTTTTAACCCATAACCGCCTGAAAAAACTTTCAGACCCTTTTTTTCAAGCACTTGGGACGGTTCTCGGATTCGAACCGGCATTCTCTTGGTTTGGAGCCGACGACGCTGACAACTGGGCTGTGACTGCTCGCTTTGCTCGGGGTCCCCGGGGACACCTCACAAAGCTTGCGCTGGGACTTAGTTTTTCGCTGTTATACGTTGAAGGCGTACGTTCGTATCTAGGCGGTCATGGGTTAACCTACGAAGGTTTAGATTATCCGGGCAGACCCGCAAAATATGTGACATCCAAGTATATGTTCAACTGCAAGATTCAAGTTTCAAAGCTCAATTCTAAAGTGGGGTACTCACCAAAACTCTATGAGCGTTGGAAGCTTGGCTTGGTCGTTTGCAGCGTTGGCCTTAGAGAGCATTTGGTGCGTACACACTTGAGTCTGTACACACAAACGCTGCATATGCTGCTTTGTCAACAAACAAGATGGCCGGCACTTTTCTTGTTTGACGTTGGTGAACTGCGTTTTGTTGATCACCTGTACGACCTTAAACAATAAAATCAAGAAATGCACAATTAAGACTTTAAAAGCGGTAATTGTTGTTCTAACAGAAATGAAAACATGTGGCAATCATGTTGTCAGATCAATTCGGTAAGCAATTCTTCAAACGCCATCTTTGATCCAGCAATGAGGCTTACCTGCTGTACAGCGGGCCTCCTATTGGCTGCAGCTTGAATGTCGCGCCAATGGCGTGCATCAAATATGTAATTTTCCAACACGATCAAAGCACTGCTTCGAACCAGGCTTTGGCCAGGGGCATGACATGTTGCTTAGAAACGAGTGACGTTGCAACGTGAAGTCAAGCTCGCAACGCTCATACAGTTTTGGTGAGTTTCCCGCTTTAGTTTCCGTTTCAACTGCACAGCCAGGGAACTGCAGCAAACGCATGCACATATTAGGGCCTGGCTACAATTGTTAATTGCGCCAGCCCTAGTAAGTTCCAGAGTCGACGTGTTATGACTGACTCGAAACAACAACTGAGGATTCCTTGTTTCTGAGGTCTCCTATACGAACCGGAACAATGGTCTCCTGGAAGGATTTATGCAATCGGTAAGGTGCTGTGTGCACGAAGCGAGTCCACTTGGTTTGAACAGGCGGGCTCGCTCCATGCACAGCAACTGTGCGCTTGGCCGAAAGATGTGTTGGCAACAATTGGATGAGCATGCGGTCGCCTAATTAACGGCAAGGTGCACCGCGAAGTGTTGGTTCATGCTGCGCCTTGCATTTCATGTAACAGCACGTTCTAAAATAACTCATCGAAACCATGCTCCAACACCACCCCCGCACACCGACACAACAAGCCTTGCCCATCACTCCCCTGTAGCATTTCGCGTGTATGACTGTATTGCGAGAGTTACGAAATAGAAGGGTGTGACGTACCCCAGTGAGACTTACAACTTTCGTAGCCTCATCAGGATTAAGTGATCCGTGATTACCAATAATGTTCCTGAACCAAGGCTTAAGGCAAAGAAAGACGTCCGGGATTAACACTGGTTTTCCTGTCCCACTCTTGCCTTTTATATGCATGCCAGGTGGTAAAGTGTGGAGCATAGCACTTCCAAAGCACCAGTCATGTGGCTTAGTAATTATTGCTTGTTAATTACAAGGTACAACATTGTGCTGTAATTCCCCGAAGGCATGGTGCACTCTCATGGTAACCAAGGTAACACCTTCCTATGTAACTGTGATTAAACGTTATCTCTATAAGAATGAAGCTTAAACCCAGAAGCTTACAGTTGCACTCTGGTTATTGCAGTGTAGTAGTAAGAAAGTACTAGATTAAAATCAAAGTAGAAGCATTTTTTAAGGTTATGTTGTGCTCCTATACGGCCAGTCGTAATATGTTAAGTAACTACAATTTGGTTTGTTAAAGAATAAGAAAGACACAGAATACTAAGGCATCCAAATTTTGATTTTGTTAAGGTAAAGCACCCAGAACCTTGCAGCAATCTGCCCGAATACCATCAGTGTATTGTAAACTGTATTGAAACCTTCGTACTAGCAGCAACAGCCATACCTTTCAGGTAAGTGGCTAGAGTCACTTGTGAAGACTCAGCAATGTTAGCAATGGAGTAAAAAGCACGGTAACAGATTGTGTGAAGGCAAACCAAGCAGTGCTACATAAAAATATAAACAACGTTTCGAAAATTTTTCCATTTTCGTCATCAGGTTAGCAATAAAATTAAAGCATGGCAAAAGTCACCCTATATTAAAAGCATAAAACAGTCATTTAAAACGGATAAAAACCACCAATTTCTCCCCTCAAAAGAGGTAGAAATGGCAGCCGAAAAGCAACTTGATTTCCCAACGGAGTAGGTGGGCCGTTGCTTTTCGGCTTGGTTTGCCTTCACATAAAGCCATGTTGCTAATGTAACACGGTATTACTAATTTTGTACGCAATGTCTTTGCAGGTTGCCATTCATGCAACATGACGAGTTTACGATAACCCCAAATGAATTTTATCAGAATGTGATGGCTGCGACTCATGGCTTTCTAAATACTTCTAACTTTGAAGAATGCCTCTGTCCAAATCCTTGCAAATACATTTTATATAGAAGAAGAAAATCCCCAGTCTTTTTTGCAGCAGAACCGGTTTCCCTAGGAATGTTAGTGACCCTTCAGGTTATGGAAAGTAAAAAGCTACTGATCGAAGAGACCATAAGTTATGACTTCTTTGCTCTTTGCTCTGATATTGGTAGCGCATTAGGCCTATTTTTTGGTTTTAGCGGTTTACAGTTATTAGAAATTGCAGTTGTTTTTGGTGCCCAATTCAAGAAACGATACCAGAACTACGTTAGTCGGCATCACCATGGACGTAATCGTACTACTACACAATTTACGCAGACAGGCACGTTTTCTGGTCAACAACCTAAAATGGTTACCTGTCTATGTGGTAAAACAAAAAAGAACTGTTTAGTTTCTTGGGATAAACTATTGTGGTCTACAGTGCTTTTGATCGCCAGTGGCTTATGCATCTACCAATGTGTAGAGAGGATTCAGTACTTTTGGAGTGATCCTTCTGTAGTTTTTACGTATTATTCCGTCAATGAAACCGTTTTATATCCAATGATAACAATTTGTGAAAAGAAACATGGGAGTGAAACACTCTGGAAAAATAACACGTTTAAGATTGATAGTATGAATTTATTTATAAATCAGGTAAGTACACATTAGTAGTACACTATTAAGAGCATATTAAGCTGGAAAGTTAAGCACCATTAGGAACACAACTAGAAAACGTTAGGTTATCAGCTTCCCAATTATTTTGGTTATATAAACATTTATTTTCAATAGTAATACGTTCAGTATTCGTTTTTGTAATGAACTTCATCAGTTTTATAGTCAGTGAGTGGTTTTCCAATAATAGTAAACCCCCATGAATTACTTTGTTTTTTACTGTACGTGGCAATCCATACAGCCTGCCTAGAGATAGGTGTTGTCAAGAATTTATAGGGTTGGGGAGGAGAATTTGTGACTGAGACCCCATCATTTTCTATTAGTTCCGTCTAGTGTTTATAGAGGCGCCGTGTGTTTTATGTAGGAATTTGTACTCAGTTTTCAGCCTAAAATTAAACTATGCTAAACGAAAGCAGCTTGTATTTAATTATTATTCAGTTTAGCTTAGTTGTGAATTTAGTTTACTTTAGATATGGGATGAAAAATAAGCAAAAACGACCAGATGGAACACGTGGCGCCCTCTGAAAACTCGGACAGAACTAATAGGGATGAATCTAACGTGTTTCAATAGGGACTTTTTGGAGTTTCAAATTCTCCTCCACAACCCTATGGATTCTTGGTGTTGTGTACCCAATAGGGCCGAACACATGACTTGTCGTACTTTGGGTTTACTTATATTGGGCTAAACGGCAGTTGTGGATAGGTGCTGGCCTTGCAAACTACTCTTACTGCATCACCAGTGAATACCCAAGGGTAGTTCATTTGACATGGAGGCGAACAAGTTTACTGTCCATTTCCACGCGTCAGTTCACATGCCACTCCCCTAGGTTGGGAAATCCGAGGATGATCCTAGCAACCCTATGTCAGACTTCACAAGTTTTCACCTGAACAAGCAATCATACACAAGATTTCTGAAGTTTGAATGTAATTATTGTTTAGCAAAAAAAATAGCACTGACATTACATCACTATAAGTTTCAGGCTACATTCTGTAGTGAACCAAATTTCACAGCGTACGCGAGGTTTACTGAACCCTTTCCACCAACGTTATTAGAAAAAAAGGAAACAAAAGGATATTTCGAACACTATTTCGAACATTCAGTCTAAATTCAGTTCTTTTACTGGTTCTTATTTTTCCTATTTTTTTCTGACTTTCACTTTTCAAAATCACGCATTCTTTGCAGGATATCATTTACTGCCAATCCACCATCTCCACTTATCTTTTAACCCTACGCTCCAGCCCAAACACAAAAATATGAAACTGCCCTTCAACATATTAAAACAGGACATGCAGCACAATTGCACTGAGTGTACTAGTGGCTAGAATAATAATTTTACTGAATCCTCACACCTGACGGAACATAGAAAGATTAGAATATTAAAGCAAATAATTTTCCTTTGGGTTCCTTTGGTGCTGGACGATCGAGATCAGGCTATGGCCACGGCACTAGATTTAGGTGTAGTACCTACAACAGATGCTGACAAGTTGGTGGTAGATTGGCAACGGTTAAGATATCGTAAAACTTGGTAATTGGGTAGCAGCATAGTCTGCTGCATCATTTTCACTACTTCCTCGTCTGGTTGTTTGTCTGAAAACTGATAAAACAAATTCTCAGTATTCTTTCCCAACAAAAGAAGTGCCCAGCAGTTTTCACAAATGATGATTGGTTTCCTCAAAAGTCGACGTGTTATTGTAATAATACTAAATAATTATCAGCAACTGAAAAACTATTACATAGCTTACAGCCCAGAGTTGCCGTGAAAATATCTAGGCTAGACTGTAAGTATATTGTTAATCCCAAGGGTGGACATACGGTAGTAGAATAGTATAGTACTAGCTGCACCCCCGGCATAACATACGCCGGTCTAGTCTTCCCCTATTTGTGTGGTCTGAATATCACCATCCCTGCTCCCCTCCCTTTGAACCCCTGCTGATTTGTGTTATGGAAGTAAATATCTATTTTCAATGGAGGACGTTCCTCCGTTCACCAACGGTCGTGCATGCAGTGATTGTTACTCAACCAACTTTGAAACTCTTCAAGTCGGCTCTAAGAGCTAGCATTATTAAAGCAATATACAGGCCACATCCGTTTGTTTGATATTGTCGGTCGCTCGCCCTACTTTCATTGTAGTGCATAATGATACTGATGAATTTGCTTGCCCAACCTAAGCGTATTATATATATAGATAGTATAGTATAGTATAGTATAGTATAGTATAGTATAGTATAGTATAGTATAGTATAGTATAGTA
>JAHWFP010220911.1:11377-77825 GCA_023313725.1 Lithobius niger
TATAGTATAGTATAGTATAGTATAGTATAGTATAGTATAGTATAGTAATAGTATAGTAGTAAAATATCTAGACCCACACTATTGTGTTGCTGCCAAGAAAAATTAAATCATCAAATTGTAGACATCTAATTGTTAGAAGATTGACTATTGATGATAAAGAGGCGGCCTCACTAGCAGACGTGTCTGTTAACTGTAAGCAATTCAAAGCATATTTTATCATGTTCAGTGTCACCGTGGGCGATAGAGTAGTACAAATGGACTTTGTTGTCGGACTTGAAACTGTGTTTTTCGGTGATACTCGAAAGCCTCCGTAAACTCATGATTTGACTGTCATTTGTGCAAGCTGCATTCGGCAGTAGACTTTGTTTTGAAAAGTAATAACATTTGTGGCCACTAGATGCCACCGCTGTTGTGCGATTGGCGTGAATTGGACTGATGTTCGAGTGCATGAATGGCCGCATCGTTAAGAGCGTCGGTAGGAATACTTCACGACTTGTGTACAAGTTGGCGCGAATGTGTGCTTCTTGTTGTTTTTATGAAGGCGCGATGTGTATTACTGCAGTGGTTTTCGTGGCTTATTAACCATTTACTTCTAGACTTGTCATTCTAGACAATAAAGATTGTTGTTTGTGTACAACAGGGAACAGTGTCATGATCGGACATTTAGATAGCAGCACGATATCAAATTGAGGAGTTCCTTGGAAAAAGGGCATAAAGTCACTTGTGCCCTTTTTCCACCTCCTAAACAATCTGATAGAACACCTCTCAGGCTACAGATTAAGGGCACAAACGTTAAGATGTCGATCAACAGAAGCGCTCTATAAATAATTTTTTTTTATTTAACGCTGGATGTTGCCGTGAGATGGCGCTGCTTTTCAACATGGCCGCTGCCAGTACCACTGATGATTTTTCCACTATTTTCTTGTTTTCCTATTTTCCAGAACATATATGCTACAAAAATATGTTTTAAAAAGGAACATGAATATATATCCCGTCAGAAAATGCTAACTTTCAAAGATTAAGCATGAAATACTAGTTCTCAGTTTTTTGCCCTTTTCTCATAATGTGTATTTTTCATTAGTGCCCTTTTTCCAGGGAACTCCTCAATTGTTATCGTGGTAGTTTAAGCTTGGATTAATAACTAACACTTCGTTACGGGATAACTCACTCGCTATACATACCGCGCAAGCACCGCGACGCAACATTTGGCCAGAATGCTCTTAGTTTCTCACATTCGCCACAAGAGCAACTGCCGACAACAGTGGAAGTGACGTCGAGCCACGTGACTAGCGCATCCAATAACGCGAGCAGTCGCCGTGAGCACACGTCGACACCATCTTGGATTTCCCCGGACGTAGTTGGAGACAAAAGCTGCCACATTAATTGCGGCCAGATGCGACAAGTGGCACACCACGTTTTGATAGGGAGTACTCTGGTCGCTACCGTGGCTAGATTTCGGAGCGAGTGAATAGGCCTTGGTTTAAGACTTCACTGTGTTTTTGAGAAGTCACGTTCCCGGCCGAGAGAATTCGCACTTAGATAACGCGTGTCATTGTGTATTCGCGAGTGCCATGACTGCAATCAAGTAGTCCTTCAACGAAGAAGTCCCACGTATGCAAGGTAAAAAAACCATGTGTGTTGATGTTTTGCTAGTGTACATTTTAGCCGGATCTCGATTCTCGATTTCAGTAGCGGATCCTGCCCCACACTCAACATGGTCCTTTGAACCGGATAAAATTTGGCACCGTGGTTTTTTTTTACAGTGAAAATCATGAACTTTGTGAACTCTTTTCTTGTTGAGATTATTTTGCTTTAGTAACTCTTTGTGTGTGAAAATGTCTCAATCTGGGGAAAGAAAGTGCGCCATAGTGATAGGGCTAACAAGGGTGTTGCACCATATCGTTGTAGTGAATGAGACGAAAACACTAGTCAACAGAATGTCTTGCCTGCTGATGGCGATGGTGCAGAACAGGGGGCATGACACCGCCGACTAAAAATGACCGTGTTAAAAGTAATTACAGTAAGCATGGCAAGCACAGTGTGCAAAGCTCGAGGTTTATCTGCAATGGAAGCTTGAAGCAGAACTGCATGAGCAAGAGGAAATTCTGCAGTTGGAGGTGAAACAGTCTAGAGTCGTAGCTTCAGAGGCCATAATTTCTGTTTAGGAAGATGACTATGCCGTCTCATGGTCCTCTCAGGCGAGCAGCCACGTTTGTGACAGTGTTGCCGAAAATGGTAGTACACGTAATAGTGATCATGGAAGTGTCCACAGTTCTTTGAAAGTGTTAAAGTGGTTCCGTGGCATTGTGAAGCCAAACAGTCAACTCCTAAGGACTTGGTGAGCAAAAATTCTAGGCCTAGCAATGAGTACTGTAGAACAGCCAGCAAACGCTGTTATGGACACCATGAAATCTGTGATGCGCTGGCCACAGCGTCAGGAAATAAAGAGTTTCATTGCATGGCATTCGATGGGTGAAGAGCTTCCGCCCTTTAGTGGTACACCTTAAAATTTCATTGCGCAATTTAGGAAAACTACTAAGTACTGTGTGTTCAATAATACTGAGAACATAGCGCCATCGCAGAAAGTATTGAAAGGTGCTGCTAAAGAAGCTGTTCAGGCCTTCATGGTCGTGCCTGAAAATCTGGAAAGGGTTATCAAAACCTTAGACTGACACAAGTAAAATGGGGCCTCCTGAACGGCAAAAAAACACACAAGTGCATACAACGTCCCAATTTTTATTTTCAACCGATAACTTCTGGTCTTGGTCACAAAAAATGATTAACAGACTAAAAACATTAAAAAATGCCGCAGTAACAGGAGCAGCCAGTGTCATGATCCACCATCAGATGACGGTTCGGGAGGCCAAAGTACATTGTGGAATGTCTAATTGCCAAAATCCACCAAATGCCCTGCACCTAAGAAGGAGCAATTTGAAATGTTGGTTGCCTTTGGCGACACAGTGAAAAATCTTGTAGTGACATTAGGTACGTTGAAGTGCAACAATCACTTGTGTAACCTGCAATAATTATTAAAAGAAGTTGTGGGCAAACTCTCTGAGCATCTGAGGTTGGACAGGGCAAAACAGTTCGTGAGACACATACAGAAGCAGACTTAAAGATACTTGCTGGATGGTTGGAGGAAGTTGCCGATGTAGCATGCGTAGTCAACGAATGCAAGGTTCCGAAGACTGCAAAAGAAGAGTCTACAAAGAAATCTACAAGTGCTCAGGCAAGAAAGGCAAGACGGAAATGGTGCTAGCTACAACAGACGAAGAATGTTCGGAAGAACACATCGAGAACAATGAATTTCTTTCTGTCACAAGTACAATCACAAGACCAGAAGCTGCCGAAAGCTGAAGGGTGAAGAGGTCAAGGCCTGGTTAGAGGGCAAAGGAAGAGAATATCTGTTTCGTGTGCTTAAAGACAGAACACTGCATCAACAAGTGCCCTGCGAAGCCAGTTTGCGACAAAGACGGTTGTGAGAAGTTACACCAAGTTACTGCGCTCAGTGAAAAAGGTGCAAGCTTCAGTGACTACTGACATTGATTCGGCGGAGGTGTTGCGTCACACCTGGCAGCCGAAGCCACAGAACAGAGTAATACTGAGAATTGCGCCACTGATGGTGCATGGCCCTTCAGGAGAAGTACAGACGTACGCACTCTTCGACGAAACATTTACTGTGACGTTGGAAGATGAAGCCACAGCGAATGCTGTTGGGGCAACCGGTCATAAAGAAGTACTCACCATGCAGTGGATGAATGCCACCACCAAGCGAGAAGCCAATTCCAGGAAAGTGACTCTACGAATGGTGGCGAAGGTGAGAAACATTCCGTTAAAAATATGAGGACAGTCGAGAAACTGGCCTTGACACTACAGTCAGTCGATGTGAAGAAACTTGCCAAGAAGTGGAAACGTCTGCAGCACGTTGATCTCCCAGAGTTGAAGGATGCTAGACCCACCATTTTGATCATCCAAGACAACTGCGACTTAATCATTACCAGTGAAGTCGTCGAAAGCTCTACAAGCAGACCAGTGCTGTCTTGCAAACTGGGCGGGCTGATCCATGGGAACGTGAAAACGTTCAGAGGTCAAGTCAACAAAGTAAGCCTGCATATTTTCTACAGGGAAAGTGATAAAGAACTACATAAGCTAGTGAAGAAACCGTTCAGCATCGAAACTTTTGGAGTGAAAGTCCCAAAGAACCCATTAGGTCCAAGGATGACGCCATAGCGGTGAGAATTATGGATGTCACTACTCAGCCTGTACTCAAGACAGATGGAAGACAGGACTGTTGTGGCGAGAAGACGACCCTAAGCTCCTGAAAGTAGGACGAATGCTTTACGAAGACTGTATTCCATCGAGTGTAAGATGGATCGAAAGCCAGAGTTTGCAAAGCAGTATTGCGAGAAGATTGACAAGTATGTGAACAAGGGATACGCCAGGCGTTTGGAACCCAAAGAAACTCAACGGACAGGGGACAAGACATGTTATCAGCCAGACTTTAACGTAGTGAATGTACACAAGGCAGGGATGATATGCCTCGTCTTTAACGCTGCTGCAAAGGGTGAGAGAGCCAGCCTGAACGATGCATTGCTCAAGGGACCTGACTTAATCAGCTTACTTCCGAGAACACTGTGCAAGCTATGCCAGTAGGATATCGATTTCAGCACAGACATTAAGGAGATGTTCGCTCAAGTGCACATCAAAGAAAACTATTTGCCAGCTCACGTGAAGGATGGATCGGGACAGGCCACCTGACACTATGGAAATGTCAGTGATGGCGTTTGCTGCCACATGTTTGCCAAGCTTAGCACATTTTGTGAAGAACAAAAATGCTATTGAATTCCAGCAAGAGTTTCCAGCACAAGTGCGGCGCTAGTCATCATCGAGTGTCGTTATTTGGACGATTATTTGGACAGCGCTCACTCTGATGATGAAGCAGTGAACTAATTACCGACATAAGGTGCATTGGAGAGGAGGCTTTCGTATTTGGAACTGTGTGTGTAGCTCCAGAGAGGTGATACACTGTATTCCAGAAGAATTCGCTCAACAAGAAACAAATACTTAGACCTGGAATCGGAAATTCCTACCGAACGAATGCTGGGCTTAACCTGCCGAAAACCTGCCAAAACCTGCCAAAAACTGCTTCACCTTTGCCGTTGGTTTCAGCAAGGTTGAACCTGCAATTCTGAATGGAGAGCGTTCTTCCACAACACGTGAAGTGCTCGAGGTTGTGATGAGTGTGATTCTTGGCTCACTTCTCTGTCAGGCCAAGGTGCTGATGCAAGATGTGTGGTGTGCGGGAATCAGTTGGGACAACGAACTTCAAGGAGCCTTAGAGGTCAAGGGGAAAATCTGGATGAAAGAGGTACACCATTTTGACCAAGTGATGGTAGGCTACCACGATATTATGAAGAGAGTGGAAACGATTGAACTGAATGTGTTCTGTGATGCGAGCGAAGAGGTCTTTGTTTCTGGGAGCCTACTTGAGGATGAAACATGAAGATGAGGTTCAAGTCGCCTTTTGAGCTGCGAAGACAAAGGTAGCATCTCTCAAACCCACGTAAAATCCCAGACTTGATTTAGCCTACAGGCTGCCGTGATTGGAAGCAGACTCGCTCAAACCGTTCGTGAAGAACATGACTTCATTATCCATAATTGGATAGACGCAAGGACTGTACTGCGCTGCTTGTGCTCAGAGGCAAGAAAGTTCAAGACATTCATGGGACACCGAATCGGCAAGATTGACGAACTCACGACAGCGCAATCTGGAGATGGGTTCCCACAAAGGAAAATGAGGTGGATGTTGCAACAAGAAGTGGACAACCCACGTATTTCCAGAGCAACAGCCACTGGTAGACCGGGTCCTCATTTCTTCGCAGATCGACCAAAGAGTGAGCTCAAAAACATGAATCAGTCAGCAAACAGCACCAAAAACGGACGATGAACTCGAGAAGGAATTCACTGCTGTAACCACGTCGGTGGGAGACGGAATGCGCTAAGTGCACCGCTTCCCCGAGCGGCTCAAGCTGATCAGGGTCACAGCTTAGATGTTGCAATTCTTGAGAAGATGTTGTTACAAGGCCAGGACCAAGAAAAACCAAGTTCGCGATGACCAGTGGCATGCTGCTCTTTGACTTGCAGATCATTTCTTTAAGAGGTGGGTCAGGGAGTGCCTACCAATGCTTCCCAGGGGGACAAAATGGTACTGACAAAATGAAACCAGTGAAAGTGGACGATTTAGTGCTTATTGCGAACAGTGATGGTCCCCACACTTCTTGGCCACAAAGGAGTGGTCACTCGAACGTACCCGGGCAAAGACTCAGGTGTGTGTTTTAGACGTCAAGACTGATGGGAATCTCCCTGTTTGTGCACTGGATGTGATCGCCAGAGATAGGGAAGGGTCGGCTACCTTATAGCGATGGGCGATGGCGATGGCGGTATTTGGCGATGGGCGATCGTGTACTGTGTTTTCGCAATTGAAACTGTGTTTTTCGGTGATGCCCAGAGGCCTCCATGAAGCGCAGATTTGACTGCCATTTGTTTGTGGTACGATTGGCAGAGGACTTTGTTATCAAAAGCAGTAGCATTGTGGCCATTAGATGCCGCCGCTGGTGCGCGTTAGACGTGAATTGGGCAGATGTTAATGATTGGCCGAATCGGTAATGCGTGTCGATACGAGTTATACTCGGCTTGTGTATACAAGTCGGCACGAATGTGTGCTGCTTGCTGTTTTTATGAAGGTGCGAATGTGTATTACTGCAGCAGTTTTCGTAAATTATAAGGCAGTTACTTGTACACTTTGTTGTAGGCAGTAATGGTTGTTGTGGTAGGGCCTTAGGGCTTCGGGCAGATAACCAGGAGTGGTTAACGCTCGTTAAACCCTTTGAAGCCTTTGAAGCCTTTTTGGATGTTGTTCCTGTACAACAAAGAACAGTTGGATAGCAGTGTGTTATCGAATTGTTATCGTGGTAGTGTAAGACTTCGCTGTGTTTTTCCAGCCAGGAACGCAAATTATCATAAACACAGCGAATTTGAGTTCCTGGCTGAGAAAATACGTGCATAGCTAGCAAGTGTCATTGTGTAAGCACGAGTGTCACGGCTACTCCCAATGCTGCTGGATACTTGTGGCTATGTTCTCGCCAGGTAGTTTCTTAAGAACTATAAAATCAGGAGTTCCTACGACAAAGAAGTTATCGCTCTTAGTAAGGTGTTGAGGAGTCGATGCTATCCCATGGAATCAACCAGCAGGGAAGATGCAATTAAAAACTAGGGATATAATTCTCACAGAAGTTCTCGGCTTCATAGGTGGGGATAATTTTAAAATATCTGTGTCTGCCTCGTCTTTTGCATTAGTGAAATGTGTAGAATACTGTTGTTAACGAAATAATGTGTTGCCTGGAGTTTGATAAATCCGGTTTACTAGGGGATCACTTTAAATCTTGAAGGAGAGAGTTCAAATTCGAAATAATTGATATATTTTTTTCTATGCGTGGTCAGATTCCAAGTGATGACATAAAATTTACAACCGTATTGGCATCAAGTGGCATATGCCTCGTTCTTCAACCAAGTAAGTGATAAAGAAGACGATGAAGCATTTTGCTACAATAACTTCTATTTAAAAAAAAACCAAGTAAAGTGTAGGATGGTAAAAGATTTAAAGGCCTTTAATGCCTAAGTTTGAAGACAATTCACCTACAGTAAGTTAAATGTTAATACAACATGTCACTTAAAGGGGCAATAGAGAACGTGAATTTTTTAGTTAAAGGCACATAACTCTCTCCGGTATATTTTAACAGTTTCACTCGATACATTACCGGAAATAGTTTTATATAAACTGATTTACCTTTCATTTGCTGGTCTAAGGGTACGATGCAGATGTCAGTAGTGGCGCGTGAATGTTATTAGGCTTGTTTTAAACGGCTCGGTCCGAGCGGTACTTAACTCCCGCCACATCGCTGGCAAGCCACGGCCCTAGAGGAAGGATAATTAATCCTGCGCTCAAGTTTGCGACTTGGTCGTACGATGTGTCACGTTGCAGCGGCCCCGAAATGAGTATGACTAGTGTCATAGAGCAATGCGCGCTGCGGTCGTTTGAACTATATTTTAGCGTAGGTGACGCAGAGTAAAGCGGCCAGAACGGAGGGATTTATGTGCCTTTAAAAAGAAATCAAATTAATCACCCAGTGCAATCATAAATGAAGCAACACTCCTTCGTACAGCTACCGACTCATGGTTTAAACGACAGGGGCTCGTCGGCACTCACATGCCACATGGATACAAGGTATACGTATATATATATATATATATAATGAAGGGGGAAAACCAGCCAGAAGTCATATCGTAGAACAATCGGTTTTTTTTTTATAATCACTATTATAATTATAGTTATTAAAAAATGCTTAAGCGTATAAATGCGAATGTCAGCCTTAAAAAACTTAAAAGTTCTAAAGGAACAGACATACAAAAAAAAAAATTCCCAGTGACCCAAAAAACAAACTGGAGATTCTTTTACATGTATTACAGCGATGCATCACGTACCTTTTTCGTATATCTGTTCCTTTAAAGTTTTAAGTTTTTTAAGGCTTACATCCGCATTCATACGCTTAAGTGATTTTCAGTAATAATATCACGAGGGCGTGGTTTTTCATCTATAAATTTTCTCAACCAAGAGTTACATTCCGAAGCTGGAAAACTTGCTCGAAATAGAACAAAATAAATTAATAACTGAATGTAACGAGTGGTTGAGAAAATTTTGTCTACTTAAAGGCCGGTTGCCACCAAATTAGCATTGCAGCATCTAGGCCTATCGAGTTCTGCAAAGCAAAACTTTTAAATGCAACAAACAAGCCACGTGACTCCTTAATTATTGAGAAAAAAATTAGCATGCCCTCGCGCACCTGGGAACAAGCTGTAAAGGTTAGAGATATTAGTGTCACTAGATGGCGCTAGGAGATTTTCTTTATATTTTTCCGTAGCGCCATCTAGTGTCATCACTATCGTTAATCTTTATAGCTTGTTTCCAGGTGCACGAGGGCATACCAAATTTTTATTCAATAATTAAGGAGTCACGTGGCTTGTTTGTTGCGTTTAAACGTTTTGCTATGTGCATTCCTTTGCTTCCTGCGAGAGAGAACGCGATAGGCTTAGATGCCGCAATGCTAATTTGGTGGCAACCGGCCTTTAAGCTACGATCGAGTTATGTTTGTAACGAGAATATAGACCGTCTCCCTTAAACATTAACTTTAAAATAAATCTTCAACTTTCATAATAAGTCCTAGTTGTATATCAGTGGTTTTTCGCATGAATTCACGATTCCTGTTTACACGAAATTATGAAAGCTTACAAATTGTTGCCAGATGCTCTCACTGGTTCGTTAGTATTTGTAAGAATAGTATTTTCTACTGTCGTCTCCACGAATCGACTAGTTTGGTTTCCCCAACGATCTATCGCAAACGTAACTGAAGCCAAAAGTACCTCGCCGTGAAAGCAGACAACAGTAGGACGAACATTATCTCCCCGTCAGAGCACGTCAACCAACGCAAATTCGTGTTTAATTTTTAATCAAAGTGTAGTTCTTAGATTTAAAATAGTCTATTATCCGTAACAATACTTAAGTTTTACGACAATAATTATGAATTTATTTTGTTCTATTTCCAGTTAGTTCAAGTGCCGTGTCTTATTAAGCTACTAGGGTTGCCTCGATCGCATACTAAGGCAGCGACAGGCCTAACCAGATCGGCATAAAGCGCTTAATGCCTGTTACAATGGTAACCAAAGATTAAACGCACATTGCCGAGAAGTAAATAATGTGTCAATTGGTATCAGTACGCCGTAAACGTTTAGAAATTGTTTTAGACCTACCAAATACAATTCTTTCATATTTCCTTTGAAAGAATTGTATTTGGTAGGTCAAAAACAATTTCTAAACGTTTACGGCGTACCTGATACCAATTGGCATAAACAGGGCCGTAGCTAGCCCCCTTGGCGCCCAAGGCGAACCAACTGAACGGCGCCCCCCCCCCCCCCCCCTTCCACCCAGCTGCCTATTTCAAGAAAATAACAAAAAAATGTCATGAATGTTATATCGAGGCTTACCTAACTTAAATACTAAAGACCTGTACTTGGGAATTGAAGTAGTTGAAGACAACGAACGTTAATGAAACAAAAAGGGCTTTTTTTTATCGAACAAACGTGATTTCATGATAATTTTGGCTTGTCAACTGATCAAAAAAATCTCATTTAAGGTCATGAAGAGATGAGAATAAACTATTTCGCTATAACAAATTGAAAACAAGGTTTCAAAATAACTAATTCAACCGTAAAAAAACTAGTTTTTTATTTTTCAAAAATATATTTTTTTTAGCTTATTTCGGGTGCAAGCCTCCGCGTGAAGTGTCTCTGTACGAAACCTTTTTTTTTTAATTCCAGTTTTCAGTATCATTAAAGAAAAAAACGAATAACCGGTTAACAAAACTTCTGAAAATTGTGATGCGAGCACTAAACCAAGTCCGAGCAAACACGTCTCTTCTTACGGCGTTGTGAACTTGTGTGCCTCGCCATCCGTTAAAAAATATATTTGTACACCATCCACTAACACGGTTACACGGTTGTCAGGAGTTTGGCGAAACGCCCCCAGGAAGACGGCGCCCTAGGCGGGCGCCTTGCTCGCCTTACCATTCCTACGGCCGTGGGCATAAGCCACGATACGAGACGAGTCGATCGTTAATTCAAGATAGTAGGGTGAGGCCGACAGTTTAATCTGGTAAAATACCGTGAGGTCGTTTAATCAGTGTTAAGGAGGTGTGATTGGCTGGTGGCCGTCGTCTATTGGCTTCCCACTGGTTAATGGTCGTTATAAAATTATGAAGGTATATTCTCATGCTAATATGTTATTCTCTTCTTGTCACAACAAAAATAACAACAAAAAGAATATTGTAATCACCTTAAAATAACTGTTATAAGAGTCTTCGCCTTTATAATACTCGATTTTAAGCTATATAAAAATGGAAACTCGGTTCTTTGGTTCGAGGAATATTTCCCCAAATAGAAGAAGAACAACAAGACTATTGTAGTCACATTAAAATAGTGTGCAAAAGGCCCTATAGGCCTATTTTCTAAGATACAGGGTGTCCCAAAAGTCTTAGAAAAGCCTCACAACTTTTTAAGGGGTTTTAAAGAAAGTAGTGAAACTCTGGCAATGTAAGTTTGGATAAAGGATCTATCTACCTTTTTGTACAACCGGCATTGCGCCCGCCCCCCTTGGGGAGCTCTCTGGGGCCCAAACTCAGAAATTTTCAATGGAATGTGGGGGTAAAGGAATACCTTATTTGGAAGGTCTTCATTGGCCGCAACGATAGCTCGATACGATGAGCCCATCCAAAATGGCAGCCGGTCAAACATTAGGAATTTCCTCTGCATCCCTATGTCTTACTCAGCCTAAATACGTCGTAAAGGGCCATGGGTGGCAGCAAAATGCTTCGTTCAGTTTAGTTGGTTCTTACCTACAACGTCTTTTGTGGTTTGAAACCGAGTGTCTGGGCATCAGTGCCTGACCTACATGAAAACCGTTGGTTGCGTTTTCATTTGAGAAAGTAAGCAAAAACAACAAGTGATTATATTTTACAAATTACAAACTTTACAAAATAACAAATGGTGGCCGGCTCTGGCCTTGCTTATACTTTGCAGCTTATGCAGCATAATTTATTTGAATTAATTGTTGAATTGTTAATTTTACAATTTTCCTTTTTACAACAGGGATCAGGTTGTAAAATTAGCAGCGGGGGGAGCGGGACGAATTGTGACAAAATACAGAGTAGTCTAGACCTTATTAAAAAAGATGCAGATTTTTTTCGGGCGTGAAATATCAGTCATCAGTGATTGTAATAAGTAACCTCCTTGAGCGAAGAGAGGCGACGCCAACGGAGTGAGCGATGTAGCTAGTAACTATTACTTATCTCTTGCCTGAATTTGGATTCAACTTGATTGAGGTGTTGTTTTAAAGCAACATACAGCCTGCCTTATAACCTTCCGCCTGCCTTATAACAGCTATGCGACGACCACATCCACGTATTTACCATAGCGAAGGTCAACTGAGACGGCAGCTTCGTTCCTCGTAGCGAAAAACGTAGCTACTGTCTCAGTTGGCATTACGCCTAATAGTCCAAACTGCGTGAACGCATTGATTGTGTCGTCAAAAACCGGAATGATTTTTGTATTTTAAAATCACAATTTATAATTTTCGAGACTAGTGTCTTACAATTTTGCTTCGGCGATCTATTGGAATAATTAATTTTAATTTTTACCGTATTAGTCTTTTAGATTTTTGATCTCAACGTAATTATTAGAAAATTAGTACATGCACACACAGAGATGAAACGTCTTAGTTATTGTAAGCGTGCGATGCATCATTTATGTTCGGGACGAACGTAAATAAAGTTAGCTATATTCAACAGAAAATCTCCTAAACGCCACATTTTAAAACGGTTTTTTAGCAAGGGAAAGACTAACGATAAGTAAATAGACCTGTGGGGCCGTACTTGATGTGGTGGATCGAGAAAATGGCGCTGGGAGGTATATCCTTTTAACTGGGCAAAGCCATAGATTAGAAAGTTAACTAGATATACCGTCTTACTTCTTCCCATCCTACGCGGAGCTCTGGCGGTAGTTGCGGCTACTAATACATCTGCTAATGCTTTTGCCTTCGAAGCAGCAGAAGGCAAAGCATCAGCAGATGCATTAGTAGCCGCAACTACCTCCAGAGCTCCGCGTAGGATGGGAAGAAGTAAGACGGTATATCTAGTTAACTTTCTAATCTATGGTTTGGCTTTAGAGCTGATAGTTCTATTACTTTGCCTGATCAATAAGATTTTTAATAAATTTAAGACAAAAATCTCGAAAACACTTGATAAGCAGAAGGAAAAAAATTGAAATTGTTTCAGGAGGTTTGCAGCCAGTCAGAGGTAGAAAATCCACATTATCGGGTGAAATAATACGCCCTGTAGACGCGTATAACTCATTTTGGGTAAGTGAACAAGTTTCAGATTTGAATTTTTAATACCTTTATGAACAATTCGTAAAACATTGGAATTCGTTTGTTTTTATTGTTTCCGAAATATTGTTTTCAGTTTAATGCAGAACGGTCCATAGATGATAAGGTATTAATTCCACGAGACATGAAGTAAAACTTAATCCAACCAGCAATGACTCTGTTCACGTTCGTCTCCTTGAAGATGGTTGATGTATGCAAACATTTTCTTTTAACTTGATTTAGAGTCGTTAAAAAATGGTTGTGGTTTAACACACTCCACAGTTGAATATTTCACTTGTCTGATTTCGTGAAACTGTTTGCTGGGGCACTAAAACTGACCTAGTAAAAATGTTAACGTGAAAATTCAACAGTCAACCATTGACTGCACAAAAAAAGTGGTGATGGGATCGTTGCAATAAACAATTATTCCCACTGGTCCTCTTTACTCTATATTTCATGATAAACGCATTTTCCTCATTATTGTAGATCTGTATATTCCAGCTTGCATTCGCCCTTTAAAATAATATTGCATGCTACAATCATTTTAAAACACAAAACCCCCAGTAAAATTTTAAAATGTGCCTTGTAATTTCTAAACAATGCGACAGAGCTGCTTGGGGTTGTACCATTGGAAAGCTGGTGAAAAAACCTTCAAAATGGTGTATTCAAACGCTAAAATCGGTCGACGAGAAGTGAAAATGTCTTCAATTTGGTTTATTACCGATCAAAAACCAAAACTGGTAAAAAGGGCCGCCAAGTTCCGAATGGTTCGGCCCTTCAAAGGAGTGATATCAACACACTAAAACATTCGCCAACTTAATCGCACCAAATAATACTTTGGACGTTAAATGAAAACTTGAACATTGCTACCGAAAGTAGCAATGTTCTAGTTTTCACTTAACCTTCGAATTATTAAGCGGTGCGATTAACTTGGCGAATGTTTTGGTGTGTTGATATCACTCCTTTGAAGGGCCGAACCATTCGGAACTTGACGGCCCCTTTTACCAGTTTTGGTTTTTGATCGGTAATAAACCAAATTGAAGATATTTTCACTTCTCGTTCGACCGATTTTATCTACCGGACCCGATTTCTACCGATATTGCAAATGTCTGTAAAGACTCTGAATCGGTAATCGGGATCTGACCAGCCTTACATAATATGCTTTTTAACATGCTGGTGAGGCCGCAAATTTTTATTAAGGGGCCCTGGCCTGAGGCCGTATACTCCAAAACAAAACTATACAGTCTAGCATAACGCAAAACAAACTACGACTAGATTTTAACGACTGCACAATATACACATTCTCCATGTGAGGTCATTGGCACTGTTGGCTTTGCCCACTCCTCCATCCAAGATTAGTAACTTCTTTTACTGCCTGTTTATCATGTATGCATTTTCACCTTATAGGCCGATCTACAATACATACGCACCAAGCATCATCTTCACCGTCAATACTAACACTGCGTGTATCTTCTCCACTGTGTACCATTGCTGATTGTATATTCTCACCTACGCACGTGTAGGTTATTACCCGCTTTCCGAGTACTGAGAGGGCCGAGCCATTGTTGAGCTCAGTACGGGGAAAGCGGGTAACAATGGAAAAAAACCATTCAGTGTCATTGTTATTGCAACATCGTCCTTGTTCGCTGAAAGAGAAAATCGGGGTTAGGATTCGTTTTTTGTGCAAACATTGTTGCACGCACAATCGCACTGTCAAGCTTTTTGAGCAAAAGAACGTCTGCGCGACTCGTTCTTTGTTGGGCTCGTGTTGGCCCTTTGTCGATCTCAGTACTCCAGGCCTGGGACGACGGTATCAGGCTTGCTGCATTGTTACAAGCTTTGTTGCGTAGTACTGAGATGGTCGAAACTGGGTGATAATTGTTTCTATTGCTGACTGAATGAATGTTTTAAAATGCTGTATAAAATTACGACGAAAAATCATTAAAATAAATGCAAAAAAACCATGGGAACAAGGGCTATTTGTGGATCACAAAACAGACTCCTGGTATGGACCAGTTTTTACTAGCTTTTTTCAGAGACCTTTTTTTTACACATCTGAATGCACGAATTGGAAAACTAGTGCCTGCCCTTTTTTATACCCAGCCCCCTTTTTTTAAAGTATACGTGCGCCTATCATCTGTACACTGTTTTTGTTAATATTTTTTAAATGTTTTTATGTATATTACAATTGCTCCTATTTTAGTCATATAATTGGTTGTATGTATCTTATTTCTCTTTTATCTAATGTACGAGTATTAGGGCACGCTAGCATTTGCATTCTCGCAGCTAGAAGCTAGAAAGCACCTGAAATTCCGATATGCCGGCGGTTTTAGTTCTCCCGCCTCGCAACGAAAACACTCAATAATGTGAGTTCAGATGCGACTGGGAAAATTGTTCGTTGGGAGGAATTCTTTATCTTGTTGGCACAGATTAGAAGACTGTAATCATTTACTCAAACGATGTCGGATTTAGCTAATCAACGTAGCGTTGTTACCATGGCAACGACACCTTTGAAATCGCGATTAGATTCTCGCTGCGAAAATGCAAAGGCGAGTCATTGCGTAAACGCGCCCTTATCCTTTTAATGCTGGACAGGTGTTAGTGGAACCTAACAATCCCTTCCTGTTTTCCATTTTCCTCGTTATGGAAATAAATATCTTTACTTGCTTACCTACTTGCTTCAACCATGGCACTCTTTTTGTTGATTATGATTCCAGAATAATTCGTGACTTTTAGATAATAGATAATAATTATTTTTGTTTGTCTGTATTTTGGAAGGACAGAGGGATGTGAAAGAAGGGGCACTGCAACATATAGATTGTCAATGCCCACAAATAAACGAACGATGTTTTAATTTGGATGCGTTTTATTCGAAGCATTATTGAAAAAAAAATTATTTACATTTCTTCGTCTAAATAAAAATAAAAGAGTGAACATGGAACACTCTAACGTAACCTACATAACTGTTTTTCGTGACGTAAATAATAACTTTTGAGAGGAGTAAATAAAAAAGTTCTATAGGAACTATAAGTGAAGAACTTCAAGCTATTAGGAATATTTTTAACAGCTGATGGGTCTTGTGGTGAATCTTTCAAAGCCAGTACATTAGAAAAAAATTGCTGGTTTCGAGACTTGAACCAGCATCATAGTCACACCAACCGATTTGTCAACTGAGCTATCTTGAAATGACATTTTCTATAGTAAAACAATTCACCGAGTGAGTCTCTGTTTTCATCATACTCTTAGTCAGAGCTTTAATGCGCTTCTTCACTCCTCATTACTACAGTACTCGATTTATTCTCCTGTTTGGAATTGGCATTATTAAAATTATACACATTATCGTAAATAATAAAAACAAAATCGAAACTGTAGTCATATCTATGCACCTTTAGTGCCATGTATGTGTGTATACTGCTAACTAATGCTATGTGGTTTATGTCCCTATTGACTACATGCATTTGTTGCTGGTTATAAGCCTTGTGTCGCTTACGAAAATCTACCTTCTTTTTATGATTACAGAGACATTATCGTAATGCCAGGTACAGATATTGCACAGATGGAGAAGAAGTGAACACTTGTGTAATGAATTATTTTTACACAAAATGGTTTAATCGTTACAAATACGCTAAAATAATGTGCAGGTAAGCCCTACAATGAGGAAGGGAATACTCGAATTTCGTAAATTATATTTTACGAATTATTCGAATTGAAGCCAAACGTATGTTAGTTGTAACTCTGTGGCCTGTGTCACCAGATGTCATGAAGGTTTCCAGATATATGGTAAAGGAAAACTACGTTATGAAAACTATGTTTTAGTTATGAAAATCGTGGCGCTGCCGCGAATAGTGATGTTCCATTTTTAATTTACTGCTATTTTATTATTAATTGCTGTTGTGCAGTGCTGCATCTAGGAGTTAAAAAGATGAAAAGGCGAAAAAGGTGGATGTCTAATCATGGACTTTCACACTATCACGCTACTTGTGATGGACAGGACACTACACGCTAGCGGCTGTTGCCAAGCTCGTTCTGGACAAGCTTCTGCAGGGGCAATTTTACCCTCTTCGCTTCTAACTGGCTCACTGGCTATCTTTCACTTCGTTTTCGTAGTGGTGACAGAAAGGTTTACGGCGTTCAAAGAAGTTGTTCTCATGGAGACTGCAGAAGTTTGCAGTCACATGTAAATTTAATGGTAGGCTAGTGCTTTTTCTCATAAAATATTATTCTCTCATACAAATTATAAAAAAAAAACGTAGCTTATAGTCGTTTTTGTAGGCATTTTTTAAAAATTCTTTCCGCCTCCTCTCCGCGTGATCCTATGCAATCTCATATCGGATCCAACAGTAATCTGCGCACGTGCTCCAAAGCTGTTGGTACTTCGATGCAGGGTAAAATGGCCGCCCCACGTGACATCATAGAGACAAATCAGAACTGAACGCTGGGCAACACGCGAGCGATGCTGAGTGTCTCCTCCATCCCTTAAGCTCCGTGGTCTAATGGTGGTCGCATGACATTGTGCGTCAATTGGGCGATAAGTCTGTCCTCCTGTCCGGTGTTTTTCAATTTTTGCAGGAGGTACAGATGTATGACAAGATTTAGGTTAGGGGTTTGAATAATGTCTCTGTAATGTGTGGTGCAGTGGCAACCCGGACCACTGCACTGTGACTGAGGTTGGCGCTAATGACCAAGCTGTCGACGCGCCATTAAGCCTCAATCCCCCCCCCCTCTAATGGTGGTTGCGTTTATCTGCTTTTATCTGGCAATATGGCCGCCGAAAATGCCGCTGATGCGATTGAGTTGCCGCATTTTGTCAACAGAGGACGACACCCTTCGTACAAACTGCCAACGAACGTGTTGCTTTTTTCTGCAAACGCAGTGAAAAAGCTTAACTGTGGCTGAGTGATATTTTTAAACACCTTTAAAAATACTCTTATAAATAATAAAAAATTTGCCACCAAAATCTACGTAAAAATTTAAATTATTATTTCAACAACCGCCAATAGATGTCGCGTCGCACCGTACAAAGTTGCTACCTCGAAGAACAGACCTCGACGAAATGAACCAGACGTGGCGGCCATTTTTGTCTACCCCCCTAATATCGTTGTAGAGCAGGCCAGTTAGTTTAGTGGCCATGATTGGAGCATTGCACATATAAAGCGAGTGTTGACATCTACAGCACCACCCTATTGCTTTCCTTTTAGGAGGGAGCGTATTTCCACCATGAGGTCTCAATTCTTCGTTTTGCAAGTGATCAATACTACCTACCGCAAAGGCCAATATTTTCATTTGCTTTCATTAAGTGAAGGAGCACTAATAATGAAATTATGGGTTAATTTTTGCGTTATTCTTTGCCTATATAGTCACAACTGTACATATCTTCAGATATCTGCAAATTATTTGCTGTTTTACTTATTAATTTTTTGTCGTACTGAAATTAATAATTAATTTTAACTGCATTAATTATTAGATTTTAAGGGTGCCTTTAAACAATCAATTGCAGTAAGTTCGTTAGAATGAGATAAGCATTTCTCCCAAACTCTATAGAACAGCTGCAATTTATAAATTGACAAAATTTGAGTACAAACTTTGTGGGTTATTGGTTGCAATCAAGTATTTTCTCTACCCTCAGCTAACCCGTAGCCGCCTAGATACGAACGTACGCCTTCAACGTATAACAGCAAAAAACTAAGTCCCAGCGCGAGCTTTGTGAGGGGGCCCCGGGGATCCCGAGAAAAGCGGGCAATCACAGCCCAGTGGTCAGCGTCGTTGGCGCCAAACCAAGAGTATGCCGGTTCGAATCCGAGAACCGAACCAAGGGTTTGCAAGTTATTTCAGCCGGTTATGGGTTATTGATTGCAATCAAGCATTTTCTCTACCCTCAGCTAAATTAGCAAAGGTCGCCATGGATGTGGTGGCGGTATGCATTGATTTACTGACGGAATGTGTCAGAATTTTCTTAGGCTATATTCCGAACAAATATGACCATGCTGTCGTCGCACAGATGTGTCACGAGCTGAGAATGCTCACTTCATAGGGTTATCAATTAGTCATTGTCTGTGATTTTAATATGTCTTTTATAAATTGGGCTTCCTCCTCAGCCAGTCACGAAAATGGAATTTTATTTTTAGACTGTGTGTCTAACCTTGGTTTGGCTCAACTGGTTCTTGAACCAACTCGCGGTAATACTCGCGGTGAACTATCCTGGATATAGTTCTGGCAGAGAGTGAGAGACTCGTTTATAATGTGTCAGTCGTTGAACACCTGTGCCAGAGTGACCATAGCATGATGACAATTTCAATTTTAAATCCATGTAACAGTTTTTCTCCTTATATGCCTTTGATACAGATACCTAAGCTAAAAACTATTCTTCACAGTATTAACTGGTCTAATGAGTTGCTCGGAATGTCGGATATTAACAGTATTTACACTCATTTCATTTCTGTTCTTCAGGTTTTAATAGATTTTAGCCGGGAGACTCTTAAAGTCCTTTTGAGCGGATTTGTGAGGAAGTCCTGTACTCGTGTTCCTGAACTTATCTCGAAGCTTAAAACAAAAAAGTTGTGTTGTGGCACCAATTTAAACAAAATCGGTCACTTGAAAACTGCATGCTTTATAATGCGTGTAAATTAAAGTATCCTAATGCAGTTAAAGACTTTGAGATATCTTCAGAACAGCATACGAGAAGGTAGTTTCGCCACACTACATAAATTCATTAAACGCAAATCTGGAGGTGTTCATTCTATCCCTCTTTTATTAGTTAACGGTACATTTTTGACAGACCACTCCAGCATATCAAATGTATTTCTAAAGAAATTTTCCAAAAATTTTGTCCAGGACTATTAGTTTTTGCCTACAACTAATACGCCTACCGTTTCCACTACGTGTAATCAACCAATTTTTACTGCTGACATTATTTTAAATTCAATTTCATTGTTTGAATCTAGTCCAGCCACCGGCCAAGATGGAATCTCGGCTTGTCCCTTAAAAGACATTAAAGAGGAAATTTGTATCCCCCTTAGCTGGATTTGTTAGCGATCATTGATTGCCGGGAAATTACCCGAGTTATGGAAATCGGCCCGTGTTACCCCTATTTCAAAAAGGGTGAAGCTTCAGATCCTGGAATGGAACGGATGATCCGTGAAACCCTGTTTAAATTTATTTCACGGGACAATATTGTTTCGTCTGACCAATTTAGTTTCATTCCTGGACGCTCAACGTGTCTCCAATTACTCTCTTCTTTAGAGGAATGGACAAGCTCTGTGGATGCCGGTCTACCAGTTGACACAGTTTTCATTGATTTTGCTAAAGCCTTCGATTCGGTCGTTCACACAAACTTGATTGCAAAACTGAAACATTATGGCTTTTGGGTTCTCTGTTGAACTGGTTGTCAAGATTTCTCAAGTGGTAGACAATACTGGGTTGAGCTTGAGGGTGCCCGTTCTGATTTGGGTAGGATGGACAGTGGAGTGCCACAAGGCTCCGTTCTTGGCCCGCTTCTTTTCATCTTATACTTAAATGATCTAAAAACTAGTCAATAAGATGACAGTCTAGCAAAGTATGCAGATGATGTCACATAATCCTCTGTGGTTGTCGATGAGTTTACCTCTTCGGCCTTACAGGCTGAATTACGTAATGTCTGTTCCTGGTCCGATCTCTAGCAACTACCCATAGCCCCCCCTCCCCCAATATGTAGTGTGCTCCATATCGGGGGAATAATGAACACGTGACTTACACCATGCTTGGTAATCAATCGCTACCAAAAGCAGATCATCCGATTTAAAATTCAGTAAGCACTATGACCTGATTGTTAGGTCCGCTCGACAAAAGGCAGCTATTACAAAGAACATTTTTATATGCGGTGATCCGGCAACATTGGTGTGGGCTTTTAAAGTTTACGTGAGACCCTGCTTAGAATATGGTAGCCCAGTTTGGTCCCCCCCACTACCTACGAGATATAGACCTGGTCGAATCGGTGCAGAAACGTTTCACAAAATCTCTAAGGGGCATGAGTGATCTCTCTTTCGAGATCAGATTATCCACTCTTGGGTTAGAATCGCTCGAGCTGCTCAGACTGAAGGCTGATCTTTGACTTACTTTTTAATTATTGCACGGGGCATTGAGCTATGATTCGTGTTCATTTTTTGAACTTTGTAGGGATAGTAGGACGAGGGGCCACCTTTGGAAGCTAGCGGCTAAAGTCTAAATTAGACTGTCGGCATCACTTCTTCTCTAACTGTGTTGTGAATGCATGGAATGCTTTACCCAATGAGGTTGTTTTGGCAAGCTCATTATACGTATTTAAGCAGAAATTGAAAGCTTGTACACTATCGAACTTTCTTCGTCGTGGAAAAGCTACCCATTTGTAACTCGTCTATTTTCATCACTGTTATACAACTCCCTTTTGTTTTTAATTACTTTAACCCTTTGACTTGCAGCATTATTTCGGTAGTGGTAGTTATGCAGCATATTGATGAATTTAGTACAGCAACAGAATTCAAACTTGAAATCGGTTGGAATGCTTGAGTAAAGTTGATACTTGATGTTTGTAGATAACGGCTTGCATTAGTACAGGATTATGGGATGGTAAGGAGGCTTGAATATAAGGCGAAGTATGGTTTTGGGCTCGACAGTTCAATATAAACGGACACGATTGTAAGGCGGATGACTTCCACCCAAGATTCTGACAATGCCCCTGTTACCAATCTAGTTGGTACCATAGCACACCCAGTACTGATTCAGAATTATATTTTTTTTTTATATAGGTGTTTTTTTTCCATCTGTGGATTCCATAACAAATTTTTAAGGTCTTTTTTGGTTATATTTTAGTTTTTGCTAAATAATTCAAAAACTATTTGAACTACCGACTTTTCAGTCGCACCATTGGATAGCTCTAAAAAAAAACGGTTCGAATGGTGTATTTAAACTTCAAAATCGGTCAAAATTTGACCGAGTTATGGATTTGGACGCGCATGTAAGATAAAAATAAGACGAATATAAGATAAAATAAGCGGGCTTTAAAGTGCGCTTGGAAGTCAAAGGGTTAAACTATTATAGAACATTTGGTATAGGTTTTAGGTATTTTATTAAATCATGCATTAATTTTGTATTTTATTATTTGTTTTAGTCATGTTTTTAGTTCTTTACATTCTCATAACATTTAAACTTGTTGGACTGGCGTAAGCGGCCTTGTTTGCCCTACCAGAAACCATTTGGAATGTGGCACACCCTGCTATGATCTCTTGTGCTATCTTAACAAATTTCTTTTTAGAATATACTTTTAAAATAATTTAGAATACTGTGTACTTTTTAATGAGAGCCCAATAACCCTCTACATAATGTAGTTTTTAATTGAATTTGTTGTATTTTTACTCTGCTCTAATTATTTTATGTGTGAATTTCTTTTGTAAGCTTGGCATAGTATAAGTGGCGATCCCCTTTGCGTTTGTGCAAATAAACATTTATCTTATCTTTATCTACAGGATGCCATACATGCTGCATTCAACACATATGCTACTCTGCCCGGAAAAGTTGTGGGGTACTGAATACGGAGGATATGGCGACAACTATGTACGCATTATACACGATTTCGACTTTTCCGACTCACAAGCATATTCATGTTCGAAGAAATGCAGATCTGTTTCGTATTCAGAACTAGACAGAGTTAGTAGCGGAATCAAACTTGGTACAGGCGTCCAAGCTAAGGGCCTAAACTTCACAGTTGAGATTTCCGACAACATCATTTTTACGATTAAAGAAGAGCCAGCTTACACCCTCTTCAAACTGCTGTCAGACATTGGAGGAACTTTGGGTTTGTATTTCGGAGTTGGAGTGTTGCAAATTTTAGAAACAGTTGCAGGCAGGCTAAAAAAATACAAGTATCCCAGTTGTAGTATAATTTTCCATGGCTTCATCATCGTATTTTGAAGTAGATTTCACCCACAATACTATAGGGCTGGTTAGGTGAGAATTTTGTGACTGTGACAATGGATTTTGCATTTTTTTTTAAAAACTCGCCACATCGTTTTTTTTTTCCGTTCACTATGTTTGATGTCGGTTCATTCTTCAGGATATATTAGTTGGGGTAATTATCTAAATAACTACTTTGCAAGCAAGCGACTTAATCCACCTACCTATCGAATCCTTTAGTCGTAAAACGTGCGAAAATCATAACGAAAATGTGCGAAGACGCTTATTTATTTTTTTAATTATTAAAACACGTTAAAACGCTCACACAACAAGCTAGAAGCGGCCGCCATTCAACGCGATGATACCGCAACATAGAAAGCCTGATTTTGACCAGAACGTTGCTAAACGAAAATTATCTCTTTCCCAGGCAGATGGTGATATTTAGGGCCAGAATCGTAGTCTGCAGGGGCGCGCTTTGCACGCATTACTATATACATCGAGAATTGGTCTAATCAGAAAAAGTATGACGCAAGCATTTGTGAAACAAGGAAGTGACATAATTTGTTCGTTGTTTCACAAATGCTTGCGTCATACTGTTTCTGATTACACAAATTCTCGATGTATATAATAGTGTGCGTGAAGTGCGCCCGTGCGGACAGTGTTTCATACTGTAAAGAAATATGGGCATAAAAATAAAATATAAAAATAAAATTCTCGTCTGCTTCAGCTATTGCGTCGCAAATGAAGCTAATTTCCCTTTGCTTATGTTCTGGTCGAAATCAGGTTTTCTATGGTGCGGTATCATCGCGTTGAATGGCAGCCGCTTCTAGCTTGTTGTGAGTAGCGTTTTAACGAATTTTAATAATTAAAAAATAATAATAAGCGTTTGCGCACGTTTTCGTTATGATTTTCGCAAGTTTTACGACAAAAGGAATGGTGCTGTGTATTTCGTCAACCCCAAGATTTATTGATATGAAACCAAATGAAAGGTAAAAATTGGTTGAAAGTTTGTTTTGCTAGAGTGGGAGGGTGTTCCCCAATGCCACTAAAGGGGAACATAGCAGTTCCTAACAATCACACTGTAGGTTGCTGTAGGTATGATGCGCTACCGGTAGAAGCCATCGTGACAGATAGCAAGAGGGACAATTTTCGTAGGTAAATCTAATCGGAAATTCCTATGACCTTTTGCATGGTACAATCGACATGAGCAAGAGGCATCAAAGGGCCCTTCTATTCCCGAAAAGACCAGGGGTAGCTGAGGTCTGGATCAAACCCGGACCTCTATCACGTGACATGGTCTTTCTGACCGTTAGGCTACCTAGCCATCCCCCAACAGTCTTGCAGTACCACCCAGGATAGTGTGAGAGACTACCAGTCTCCTTCAAAGCCTTTTTGTTGTTGTATTACTTGACGCCATTACACAGACAATTCTTGAGTGTCTGCCTTTGGGGCTTCTGTTGAGGGGGTAAAAGTGACGATAGGGTACAGCTGCCCTATAGAGCAACGTCATGTGACGTCATTTTGGCTACGAGATACCATCTGGAGGTAATAGCTACAAGGTGCACTAGATTAAAATGTGACGGAAAACAACGGCACTTCTAGTCAAGACAGTGCTTTGAGAACGGCTTTACTAGGCTTAAAAGAACGTTGTTTTCTCCTGCAACAAAAATCGCGTGTTGTAGGCTTAAGAAATCCAGTCTAATAGCATTGGCTTCAATAAGACGATCTTCGTTTCTCCCTCCAGTGCTCCTTGCAGCTAACCCAGTTACTGGCTCCACCATAGAGTTATACACAATAATACTACGTCGTGTTACGTCGTGTCACTGCCCTATACCAAATGACACTGAGATAAATACAATCTTAAAAACGAAAAAGCTCAAATTCGTTAAGAATGCAGGTAAAAGAATTTCTGGTTACATTCCGCGTATTTCTGCCTGTCCAACAACGACTGCCTATATTTGTGTGCCATCTAGTCATAAAGTTTACGTTTTCATCATCTCTCTTGTATCATATCCCCGTGTTCTTTACTAGCCCGTTTTCGTGGCTACTTTTTCAGAGTCATTGTTTCACCGTAGAAGACAATGCTTTGCATTTAAACAACCTGTTTTCATGCTACGTTTAGCCATAGATTAGAAAGTTAACTAGATGTACCGTCTTACTTCTTCCCGTCCTACGCGGAGCTCTGGCGGTAGTTGCGGCTACTAATACATCTGCTAATGCTTTTGCCTTCGAAGCAGCAGAAGGCAATGCATTAGCAGAGGTGTTAGTAGCCGCAACTACCGCCAGAGCTCCGCGTAGGACGGGAAGAAGTAAGACGGTACATCTAGTTAACTTTCTAATCTATGGTTTAGCTCACATATACGCCTCTCAATAATTGTAGTGGGCAGGAGAAACAATTACAGCCAATGTTCTGTAGCAGGGAATGGAAGAATTAGTGGTTACAATAAACCTGAAAAAAGTGATAAAATGAAGCATTGGAGGTGGATTTTCGTGTTGATGGAAGTTAAAAAATGAACCGCAGACCAACAAAAATTACAAACAAAAACGTCAAGTGTGCCGTAAAAAAGGGGTTATATGATTGAGTTTTCACTTGTTGAAATGTACACGGATAAAAATTGATGATTTTTAATTAAAATATTCAAATGTACAATTGAGAAAATTGCATCTGTTTAAGTGCTGTTGTGCTTTACGTTTTAAATATATTTCAATTAAAAATCATCAATTTTTATCCGTGTACATTTCAACAAGTGAAAATTCAATCATATAACCCCTTTTTTACGGCACACTTGACGTTTTTGTTTGTAATCCGTGTACCTTGTTTACGACATAACACGTGCACGAAGAATGAATCTGGAGTTTGCTGAGTGGCATTGTTCCCTAAATACAATGGTTAAAACAATGTAAAACAATCAAAATGATCGTTTAGGGTCCCGTAACTCCGGAATGGATCGACCAATCGAAAAAGTGGTTCCTGTAAGGTTGAAGCCTAGGAAAATTTCTGGCTCAGGTCATGTTTCAGATTTTAGGTTGGTGCAGTAGTTTTTTTTCTGAAACCGTGTCAGCCAAGAACAAGAAGAACAACAACAACAACAACTACAAGTGAACAGTTTTGTTTTCAAATTTACGTGAGGCTCCCTACGTTTACTCTTGAACGGAATTGAATAAAAGTTGGTGTAAAGTTTGGAAAAGTTGCTGTCTACTATCTGGCCAAACACGACTAACTGTAATTTCGTTTTTTTTTTCAACCTACATCCTGCTGTAAGGTTCTCTAATTTCAAAAGAGCAGTGAAACAAACACCTACGCAGGAAATTAACAGAGCAAATTTTTTTACACGCATGTATTTCCTTAGCAACTTAATAAGTTAGGTTTATGGAAGTAATGCTTTGTTACTGCTCCAGCACTGATTCCAACGCAAGCCTTTTAATTGCTGCTTTTGCACTATAAGCGTTATGTGTGCTGTATTAAACCACTAACCTTTCTATAGGCAGCTGGCTAATTTATGTGCTTGTAATATGAAATGTGAGAGTAACCTGCCAATATTTTTTCTTCGATAGAATTTGCACACTCGTGGAAAACATGAATTAATAAAAATCAACAAATTTAGTATGCCACTTAAGTTGCTTTAGGTTTTTGGGTAAGCGTAAGAGTATTCACTGTTAGCCTTTTAATGTCATACGAACTGAGCGGCTAAATGATTTCTGCACCTGTAGCTTACATGTGATAAAAGCTCACTCATTCAAACGGCAGCAGGTAAGCAACTATCGAGGTCTGGGGAAAAATGATAATTCAATCGTACTGAATATTTCAGAGATATTTGACAGGTGAACAGGTGTATGCCATAACACTATTACTGAAGTAATAAAACGCCAAAAATGCGCACATAGAACAACGCTAAACTTCGACGTTTCGGGTCTAATTACGTCCCGTTATCAAGTAAGTTCTTTTTAGCAAGGAACTAAATCCATTACATAAAGTTTGGTTGTAACTTATAAAACTACAACAAAAATACACGTTTAAAATTTGTTTAAACGATAAAATTTGAACTTAAATCAGGGTAGAACTTGACTGTAGGGCAGTGACATGAGGTAGTGTTATTGTGTGTAACTCTATGGTAGAGCCAGTAACTGGGTTAGCTGCAAGGGGCACTGGAGGAGAAAAAGAAGGTCGTCTTACTGAAGCCAATGCTATTAGACTGGATTCTTAAGCCTATAACGCGCGATTTTTGTTGTTGGAGAAAACAACTTTCTTTTAAGCCTAAGAAATCCGCTCTTAAAGTACTGTCTTGACTAGCAGTGCCGTTTTTTCCCTTACATTTCAATCTAGTGCACCTTGCAGCTATTACCTCCAAATTGTATCTCGTAGCCAAAATGACGTCACTTGACGTTGCTCTATAGGACACCCGGACTGAGCCAAGTTGTCGACGCGCCATTAAGCCTCAATCCCCCCCCCCCCCCCCCCGGACTGAGCACCCTGCAAAGCATGTCATAAGTGCTGGGATCTTGCGTGGGATTATATACATGTAAGACTGCTCATAAAAATTTGAAATTCCCAGTTTGTGAAAAATGGAGATGCAATCTGAATTTTGTTTATTTTCTGGCATAAGGTTATTATAGACCAGTAGGCACCGGGTAAGGTAATGATTTTCTTGAAAAAGAATTCTGGTATTTTCCAAATAAGGGATCTGCCCTGCCATATACCCAGTGCTGTACCGTTTTTTCATTATATTTTAGATTTTATTTTTGAGATGATAATCTTTTATTCAAATTTGCTTCGTTGTGCCAATGTAAGACTCCTTGTAAGTTGTTTCCCACAAAAAAAATGTGATAAAACAACGTTACATTTAGTTTTTTGTGCCTCCTTATGAGCGATAGCAATCCTTGGCATGGTCAGATGTTTTTAATTTGGATTTATAGAGAATAAAGTAAAACCACGTGGAACTAATACCTTTCTTAGGTGTTCAATGGCACCTGAAAAGTACGGAATTGAAATAAAATTGTTACGTTTAGATTTCGTTGGCTGAGTTTTGTAGGATTTTCTTGTTATCAACTTATTTGGTTAGGAGAAGGAGTTGAAACCCATTTTCCTCTCTGTATGTGCGAGGTGGAATCGATTTCTCGTGCAAGCAGTTGTTCCTTACTGGTGTGGGCGTAGATATGTCGAACTTGATTAGTCACAACATTATTTTATAGAATGAAGTTGATAAAATTAAGCAAAGTTAATTGAGCGAGTGGTAATGGCTTGTGGTAATGAATAAATTTACTATATGAGCGTGGTTAGTGATAACAGCGACGTCGCTAACCTCGCTCGTATAGTTGAAGTACAAAAAAGTAAAGCTGTTTATTGAATTTCCTTGGATGAACCAACTTGCAAAGGGTATAACATAGACATGGTGAAGCGAATTTTGGAAAAAAATTATAATCCCACAAATCAAACGTATAATCTGATGCCAAAGCTAACTCTCTATTACAGTGATGGATATTCACAGGGCACTACCGTAACTTGGAAATTACCCGAATTCCGTTACAAGACGAAACATTACCGAACTGCCATTGAATTAGAAACTATTTGCATTCTTACTCAGCACAGCACTGGTTCATAATCACCTTACGCCAGAAAATCTTTCAGAATATATCCCCATTTTTCACAAACTAATGGCGCTAGGGAGCTACACATGTATAACCGCACGCAAAACCGGTCCTAGCACTTACGACCTGCTTTACAGGGTGTCTGTCTGGCAATACTATTGTAAAGTAACGAACACGACACTGGTCAGAAAGACCTCAAGTGCTATACATCATACATGTAAACCACAACTACGTTTCGGGAATCACAATTCCCGTCATCAGGTTTAAATTTACAAATAAAAATACATGCCAAATCGCGGCAGGTATCTGCCTAGTCATACCGTTTTTTAAAAGGCATAATGCGTACGAAATTAAAAGAGTGAGAGTAAAGGAGAGTGAGTAAAAACCTTGGAAATTTTCCCTCAAAAGGGCCAAAAATCGTAGGTGACGCAGCATACGTCTTTTCCCTTGCCAAGCCAGGCTTTGGTATGTATTTTTATTTGTAATTTTAAACCTAATGACGGGAATTGTGATTCCCGAAACGTAGTTGTATTTTACATTTTTAGCACTTAAGGGCTTTTTCTTTCTGGCTATACCATTGCCAGATTCTGCCATAACTTCGGATCAAATTATGTCGTGTTCAAAATTTGTAAACTTGTGCTTTTGTTGTAGCTTTGTGGAAGTGTATTATTTTATGTATTGGCTTTGACTCTTTGTTAATAAGAACTTGCTTGATAATGGTTTGTAATCAGACCCGAAACGTCACAGTTTAGTGTTTTTCCGTGTGCAGATTACTGGGTATTTATTACGTCATCTCTTTTCTGGTGATTTTGTCCTCATTGCATAACACAGCGAATCAATGAATATTCATTCATAATAAATCACGCAAATATGGAATAGTCTGTATTTCCCCTTTGTGGAAGATGAGGTGTGGGCAGAATATTGTTCATACGAGGCGTAAAAAGCTCAGAATCCTCCATCACCCACGTTTTCTTGTTTCTGTGACAAAAAGTTATTAGTAATTTGTCAAGTAATTTGGTAAAGATACGTACTGGTGAAAATGTTATCCAATACAGTGGAATGCAATTGGCAAACTGTTACCAGATTTTCTCTTCATTGAGTTAGTAATTGTACTCACGACAAATCACGTGACGTCATTCTCTGACCCGAAATATGATTCATGTACTTTCAATTACATAGTGTTAAAAAATGGTGTGCTTTTTGGAATGCCTACCTAGATTCATTGCTTTAGTTATTTTTTTTTAACTATATGAATGCTTCTTGACCAAAAACTATGCCAGTTTTCATAAGGATCTATGCCCCTGTTCACAGAGACATGTTATCATAAACGAATTTTGAAGAAATGTCTTAGGAAATAACAATAGTTCACAACTAGCACAGCACACAAGATGTAGTTAATATGAAAATGGCAGTACTCGAGACAAATATGCACGCGATAAAAAAAAATAGAAATTTACAATATCCCTAAACGTGGTGGAGTATATAGAAAGGACAAGGAAACTATGCAACCAATTACTGTGGGGTAAAACGGCGTGAGGGATCTACCTTATGGTAGATGAGGTTTAATAGCTAGTGTTTTATTTTTGCAAATTCGGCAGCAGAATTTAAAGGTCAATAGTAAATTGTACCATTGAATTAATTGTCTGAAATTAAACCAAGTTTACGACCTAGAGGGTATTAACTTTTTTCCAGTAGGTGTATCTAAAAATACATACTGTCTGTTATATAATGGAATGATGAATTTATAAACTAATGAAAAAAATAGTCCTTCAAATAACTTATTCTTTTTTTTTACAACAAAGTCACAATTTTTTTTCATTAAAATGTAAACAGTGGGTCCAATAGGTAATAATGTAGAGTACTTGCTGCGAATATTGTGAATTCATGACAAACATTACAAGGGTCGAATTTCAGTAAATTATATTAAACTCATTTAAAAATGAAATGAAAACTATTTATATTTCATGTAATATGGTATATTAAGGGCAGTAACAACATTTTTGTCAATGGTTTAAAAGTAGCAAATTATGCATGATGTTGACAGATTACAAGTTTGACAATCGTCCCTAAGAATCGTGGACAGTTCATCCCAACACAATTCGTTCCATAGTTCTTACCCAAAGAATTTGTTCACATCTTTTTTTATTTTCTAGTTCCAATAATAATTATTTTAAAAACAAACCACTGCATGCATTTTTTTTCAATTGACAGTTTTAAATTTGTCTCCTTGTTTTTCACCAAAGTATCACTTTTTCCGAAATAATTATTATTGTCATTCTTTTGTTGACGATACGTAAATTATTCTAGCTTACTATCCTCTAGGCAACAAAATTATTTGAAAATAATTAAGGAGAAACCAGCTGAAAGTCGTTAAATGGGTTTGCCATTTTATGTACTGTTTATTTGTTCTACACAGAATTAAAAAAAAAATATTCAGTTGATTGTTTTTGATCTAACACAATTTGGTAGGAATCGAACACAATACGTACTGCCAGGGAACGGGAGTTTGAACAGTTAGATATTCTAATTGCTTATCATCTAAAGATAAATGAAGCTGCAGTTAAGGAGTTAAGATGGGAATTTGTACATATACCTATTAGATGCTTGTGTAATGTTAAGTTTACCTACCAAAGTACAGGTTGAGAGAAGACCTTACAACAATATACAAGGAGTTTACAGGTGTACGAAAAACATTATAAGCAATAAAAAAGAAAAGTTTAATAACATCATTACACAACTATGAAGTAAATAAAACAATGGAACCTCTGGAGCCTATGCAGGAATATATCGTAGCAAGCACACTGGTTTACACTAATTGCACACTGATTGCACTTTGCTTCTCAACTGTCAGGCCTAGTGCCCGTCTGTTTTCAGTGAAAAATAAAAAAAAAATTAAAGCCATCTTAGTTAATGTCAGGCACAGTAACAATTTAAATAATTACAAAAAAAATTGGGGACGAATGTCCAGGAGCAAATTTTGGGTTGAAATGCCGGGGAAAGAATTTCTTGGAAGGCTTATCCACTGGATAAAATGTCTGGGGAAAAATTATCCAAGTTATTTTGGCAACCGGAAATTATGATAAAGTAGAGACACACCTATACCACACACGTGAAACTCTACTTTATGTGCACCCCATTCTATGCAAACCCTGATTTTACTTAAACATAATATTTCCTTTTCAAGTTAACTTATTTAATTATATTAATTTATTAACCTTATAGCTAGATTGCAAACCACTATTGTAAAGGTGTTTATAAAAATGGTGCAAAATTAATTAGTAATGCATTTTTCAAACAATTTTCTTCATTATCATGTATTATGCATAACAATTTTAAAAAATGTGATTAAACAAACACAAAACTGGGCTGGTTTCAGGCCGATTTCATGTGAATAAATTTAGATAAATATTGTGATTATGTTCTCTTTCATTCACTTTACATCTTGTGTTTAAATCTATTGTGTAGTCGGTGATAAATTATGATTGTATTAAATTTGACCCAACAACGTTTTAATCTGTCATAACGTTTACCTCTTTCAAAAACTAACAAATTTTCTTCGTCATCATTCAGTATAGTAATTCCCAAATGTTACTAAAATTAGAGGAACTTAATGATTATATCTTCTTTTCATTCCCTTAATAAATATGCATTGTAAAGGTTTTTATAAAAATATTCCCTAATAAAGTATAAATGTCAAACATTTATAGCACAAAACCTTGTAACCTATCGTAATGTTTGTCTATTGATGAAAAATTACCGTTTTATTCATCATCATGCATACTAATTAAAAAAAATATGATTGAAGTTATAAACTTTGTGATTATAAGCTCTTTCAATCGTTTTACATCTTGGGTGAAAATCATTGTATAGTCCTTAAGAAATTATGATTACATTACATATTTTCTCAGTATCGTTTTAATCAGACATAAGGTTTGCTTTTTGCTAAAATAACAAATTGTCTTCATAACCATGTACTGTAGTAATCCTTAAATGTGATTACAGTTTGATAAATCTAATAATTATAAGGTCTTTTCTTCACTTTACCTCTTGAATATAAATCTGATGTATGTTACTTAATAAATGAAGATCGTATTACATTATTTTCTCAGTAACGTTTTAACCTGTCATAAGGTTTGCTTGTTGACAAAAAAAATTACACATTTTCTTCTTCTTCATGCACTGTAGTAATCCCCAGATGTGATCAGAATTAGATAAACTTAACGCTCTTTTCGTTCTCTTTCCCCCTTGAACGTAATATCTATTGCATAAGTATTCATAAAAATATTCCATAATAAATTAGAATTGTAACGCATTTTTGTCACGAACTTTTTAACTTATCGTAAGGTTTTTTTTTGACAATAAGTTACAGTTTTCTTCACCATCATGCATAATGTATAATAAATGTAAAAAAAAAAATCATTATGGTTAGACTCATTTTGTAATTATGAGATCTTTTATCCACTTTACGTCTTGTTTGTAAATCTGTTGTAAAGATTATTGTAAAAATATTCCTTAATGTATTACATTTTCTTCAGATATATCTTAATCTCTCGTAACATTTACATAGTTGCTGAAAGGCTGTAAATTTTTGCCATCATCATTTGCTGTAATAATTCTCAAATGTGATTGCAATTAGACAAACTTAAAGATCCCTTTTCATTCACTTCATCGTTGCAACATAAATATGTGTTATAAAGATATTTTTACAAAATCTTAGCAAAGTACGATTGTAATGCTTTTTTCTCGCGAATTTTTTTAATCAATCTAAGCTTTATCTGTTGATGAAAAAATTACAATATCTTTCATCATCATGCATGCACAATAATTAAGAATTATGATTAAAGTTAAAAAAAAACTTTGGGTTCATAAGTTTTTTATCTATAATTGTAAAGGTGTTTGTAAAATATTCCTTTATACATTTGGATTGCAATTAAATTTTCTCCGAAACTTTTTAACCTGTCATAAAATTTGCCTTTGCTTAAAAATTAAAAATTGTCTTTATTATCAAGCAGCGTTAACGACATGTATTAACATCCACATAACCTTAATGAATGTATGCTCTTTTCATTAACTGTGACCGTTCTGTGTTATTATCTGTTATAAATGTATCTTAAAAAATTCCTTAATAAAGATTGATTGAAATGATTGTCTCAGAAACGTTGCAGTCGGCCACACGATACTCCTGTTGTTGAAAAATTACAGATTTTATTCTCAAGGACTGTAATAATCCAAATATGTGAGTACAATTTTTTAAACTTAATAACTATATGCTAAACCAAGCAAACACTCCGTATTCTTTTTTTCTTGTTTTCATTCACTTTACCTGTTTTATTTAACATTGTTTTTCACATTGATGGCTCAGCACACAAGATGAATAATACACACAGCCGCCAATATATCCAGGTGACTTCATTAATCAAGTCACATAAAAATTAAAAATTAAAAGCAGCTGCACAACCCAACTGAGTGGAGAAATGTGTTGACAGGAAGAGGAAGTGACGTGACAGAGGACTACAGAATAGGTTGGATTGTAAAAACCTTTATTTCGAATTCATCATTGGTGGGGAGAGGGAAACTTGTTCTTCAGTATCACTATCACACACAACAAGTTTCATCACTCTGGGGTTATGTTTTAAGGTGCCCCCAGAGCCTTCAAGTATAACATTGTACGGCAATGGATGGGTTCGGTTCACTTTTATAGTTATTTTAATTTAACATTTTTAATTTTGTGTACTCAAGTCGGCTTTGCTGTCATAATTTTTATGACATGTTGTGCATAAGAAAGCTTTGTAGCAATTATTTTTTAATTGCAGTTGAAAACTGGGAGAAGGCATCCATGATGCATTGTGCTTTGTGCAATATATGTGCACGCTCTGGGTTTTTTTTATAACCTGCTGATTTCTATCTTAATCTTACACTTATGCCTCAATTTATTAAACTCAGCCATTTACCACTGCCCCTGGTATAAGACTTGAAACCGCCACCAACGAAATTGTTGAGTCACACACTTCTATCACGCACTGCAACAGAGATCTCTATTACATAATCTAAAAGAAATAACCATCACAATTGTAGGTTACAAATGTGTTAGCTTTTAGGCCTAGTTTTAGGTTTAGGCCTAATTTTTAGCATTTAGGCCTAATATTTACCTCCGATCGAATTTCGTAAGTTGTGGCTAACAACAGTGGGTTCGAGAGTTATGCCTATTCCTTCATGCAACACGGTTTTGGTTTTGAGGAATCTATAAACTATGAGATGCAGGAATGGTATTGTTTCTTGCTGTGGTATAAACAACTTGTCCACTCTACTGCTTTGCCATGACAGGACGGTTTCAGGTTTCATATTCTGTATTCCCATCGCTAGTGTAGACGCCACTTTAGTTGCCATGCTGAACTGATTTTCCTCAAGCAGTCTTTTTTTTTTTCAAGTAAAACTAATTTGTGTCATTAATGAAATGCGTTTTTTTTTATGGTTGCGTTTCTTCATACAGTGGTTAAATGTAACAAACCAATTTTACGATTTCATTGAGTTACTTCAAAAAAGGTTATTAGCTAGAAGCAAGCAACCAAAATTTAATTTTCCGTGTTTTAAAAAGTTTACTTGACTACCACCAACATGGTGTATGCTTCGTCGGAATTCCTTAACTATTCACGATTCCAAATTTACAAGAGTGAGTGTTAAAAATAAATTCGAAAATCTGTAATTTCTTCCGTAGTAATTGTTCGATTTACGGCATATTTTGGCTCAGCAATACTTTTGGGCATATAAAGCAATGTACCAAATTTCATTCCAAGCCGACGTTTCGTTTGGGGTCCACCCACACTACAAAAGTGTAACCAGCCAACAAACCAACATTTTGCAATTTGGTGTCCGTTATAAGCTACGCTTCGCTCGTTTTGCTCGCTTGCTTCGCCAACAACAGGCTATAAAACAATATAACTACAAAGTAATTGTTTTTTTTTTGGTTTTTAAAGATTACAGAAAAAGATGGATGTCAAGTGCCGGATGGCGGTTTGTGTTTATTCTTGATCTGCTTAAAACAGGTCACGAAAAACAGAACTAAACAGTTATTTCGATTAAATACGTCTATTTCTTTTCCTTGAACTCTGATGTTGAGTATTAAGTGCTTCATTAGAAACCAGAGATGAGTCATTTCTAGTCTTTTAATTACTCTACAAGTAGTGAAAAATGAAGAGGTGTTTCGTGGCCATTTTGTAGCAGTGAAGCCAGTTCTGTACTGTTTTGTAATAGTGTAAAACGTTGACGTACCAAAAATTTTGCGACGTACAGTTAGTGCTGACTGTTTTAATAAAGTTAGTTTTGGGCAAAAACATCAAGATCAACAAGAACATCTGTAGTAAGTAAGCTTTTACTTCCTCTTTTCTTGGGAAGTATTTTCTGAACTCACAGAAAATAAGACAAAATAGACAAACGTAAATAACTTTACGATTTTTAATTTAACTACAACAGAGAGTGTTAACTGTTGTTTGATCATGAATTTCTGTTAACAGTTTCCTTTGGCAACAATCCTATTTTGTATTGGGATCATTCCACAAAAAATTTATTTTGTTTTGCTTTTTGTTCACTTATATCTCTGTTTCGGACAGCTTCATCCTACCAAGTGATAATTCGGACTGAAACCCAATTTTGCGGTTCAGGTAGTTGGATGGAGGAGTGGAGGGATTGGCCCTGGTGCCTAACTATGTGTTGACTGGAAAATATAAGCCTACGTTTGATAGTAAATACAAAAGTACATGTACATGTTTGGCATGGTATAATCTTTATTAATAAAATCGAGTTGTCGCGTAGGATGGACAGCAACGAGACGGCCACAAGACGGCCGCCACAAGACGGCCGCAAGTAATTGATAGAGCACATATCCGTTTTCATTGTCGGTCGGTCGCTCGCCCTTTTTCTTTGCGACCGTGGGAAGAATGAGCCCGCTCGCCCTCTTCTGATTGTTGAAGCTTCGTTTGTTTAATCCTCCCTTACAATGTCTCCAATGCCTATTTATTTATTTCAGCGTAGCCTGATGCAGGGCCTGTCACCACGCTGACACTGAAGGCAAGAGGAAAAAAGGGTTTACAGAGGTCAAAGAGATGCGCTGATTGAGTGAGCGAAGCGAACGAACATCAGCGTTTGTCATCCAGCATACACAAAATAGGCTTCAAGAAACTTAATGTTAATGAAGCATGGAATTAAACATGAGTGACAGGCTGCACAAAGACACTGGAAATCTTTTAACGGTGCTTTTAACGGTGCATCAAACACCACCCGTGCGTAGCACGGGCTTCCGCTAGTATAATTACATTTATGGGTTTGTAGTTTGTGAAAAGCACGTCACATTTTGTAACAGTAGTAGCGTGATATTTTTGCACGTGGGGAAGTTACTCTGAAGCTCACTGCGCCACTAACTTCAACGAGTTAGTTAATATGCCACTGACTATGCTGCATATGTGGCCTGCCTGCACGTTTACACCTACTTCCGGTGTGTAACAATTTTTAACAACATTGAACAACTGGATTCACGACAACAAAAAGGCCTGGAAAACCCTGCTACATTTTCCCAACAGTATTAGGTTATTCATACACCCTCCATACTTTATCATTTAAGGTCATGCATTTAAAGTTCAACAACCAAGTCAATTTTAATTTTAAGACTGGAAATGGTAATATAAATGGTTGTAAACGTGGCAAAGTTTATACGAAAGAACTTTTTGTTATACAGGGTGTTCGGAAATTGGTGTCAAATATTTTGAGGGTCCGCTGTGTGATCAAAGATAAGAAGAAAAAGTCCTATAAACATGGGTCCGGAAATGCACCAGTCTTTAGTTACAGCCCTCCCCCCCCCCAGGTTTGGGGTAAACAGTCTTAAATACCTCGTAATGATTCACCGTTTCCATTCCAAACTCAGGATATGTGCCATATCACACCTGGTATTTCAGTACGTTTAGTTTGTTTTCCGTCGTATTTATCTTTTTGAGTTGCTTGTCACAGAATGTTCTGGAGAGGAGGTCTTTTGCGGATGCGTATTGCAGTTAATTGCAGCAGAGCCGCAAATGCAATGATAATCAGTAAAACTTTGAGTAGCCATCTTCTGTTTACTTAATGATGTTTCATTTCTCGATTGTTTTCAATCATACAGTAATGTGATACGATGTGTTTTTTCTGGTATGTACAATTTGTTTCATTAAAGTACAAGACCAAAGCAGTTACTCCTCTCTTCCCCCACGTTTGATCCCCCCCCCCCCATAAGAAAATTACCTCTCCCTCTCATAAGTTGTGCGATCCAATACTGTATTATGAAGTACTGAAATGCCAGGTTTGATATGGCACATATCCTGAGTTTGGAATGGAAACGGTGAATCATTACGAGGTATTTAAGAACTGTTTACCCCAAACCTGGGGGGGGGGGGGGGCTGTAACTAAAGACTGGTGCATTTCCGGACCCATGTTTATAGGACTTTTTCTTCTTATCTTTGATCACACAGCGGACCCTCAAAATATTTGAATATTTTAACCCGAGTGTGAATGGCTCGTATTCATCGGATTACACAATTCTCACGGGATCTTGTGCAAAAACCTGTGCAATCGGGTCGAACATTCCATGATAACATGTAGGCCTTATTAAGTACATCTATCTTTTAATTAATTAAATAAAAGTGTGGTTAAAAGGTAGGAGTATGGGGATTAGGCCTCCATATCAGCGAAGAATGTTCTACCTAAATTGCTACCTTTACATTTTTTTTTTGTTTACAATCGATCGTTGCACTCATTAATGCCATTTAGTGGTCTAAAATGAAGATTTGCAACAATTTTTATCAAACTCAAACGAATTTAAAAACGATAATTCCACCCTTGGTTTATACTAGCAACATCAAAAAAGTAAAATACGATAATTACAGCAATTAGAAGGTATATGCATGATCAAACGGTTTTGAAGTAAACCATAATGAGGAGTTGTCCTTGTGAGCTGAAATGCATAACAGGTTCTATGCCTACGTTGGTCACACCCGCACCAATAAACTAGAAATTAACCCATTTAAATTTCCTGAAAAAGCTAAGGTTGGTTATCTGTTTTTTGCGGAAATAGCTAAGGGGAAAGCCTCAAACCAAAGTGGGTGTCCCTAACGAAGTTGGTAAATAATGGTCGATGAGAATGAATTTGCTTACACCAATCTATCGCGCATTAGTCCCTGACGGAACCTCTTTACCACTCCTCGAAACCGCCATTCCCTGAGGGATGCCTTCCAATGAATACATTGTAACAGATATCCACCACGGGTTTTTTTAGGCCAAAGCAATAACTCTGGGTTCCTAAATTACCTAAAATGGGTTAGTTCAGGTTTAAACTAACTTAAAAAAGACTTAAAGACTAGAAGTGTTGCTTAACTTATCATAGTTACCATAGGATTAACTGAATTTAACTCAGAACATGACTAAAAGGCTTAATAAGTCGTGTTCCAAATTCAAGAAGAGAAAAGGCCTGAAGGGCCTTAAGCCTAAAGGGCCTTAAGCCTAAAGGGCCTTAAGCCTAAAGAAAAGGCTTAGAAGGTTCCAAATTATTCGAACATGATTAAAGAGGCAGAGAAGGAGCTGCTGTCAATTCAGCTGCTGAATCCGGACTGAGTAATTTATTGCGAACGAAGCACAAGAAAAAAGGCCCCAAATCAAGGGCGCATGCGTGACAGAGCACGCGCCTCGAGCCTAAAATGAAGGCGATTGGTTTACAGTCATTTGATCTTTTACATGAGAGCACGAGGCCAAGAATACATGAATAATACCAACAATAAGAAAAACACTAGAAAATATCCAGATGCACGCTATCATGCAATTTACATGCAATAAATTGAACTCCTCTCCTTTACAATGGCGTCAAGTACACCTTAATTAGCAAATCCGACATACAAAACAAAAGGGTAAATGCGAAATTCGCAACACTGTTGTATATTTAGGCTGAATGGAACAATACCAACAATGGAATAGCAGCAGCAAAACGTAAATTCCATGTAACAAGCAATTACAACTCCTCAAATACTCGGTCCAGGGCATCAGAAACGGCATTCTCACCACCCTTCTTGTGTAGTATGTCAAAGATGTGTCCGTGAAGGCTTTGGCTTCAGTGCTAAGTCTTGGTAATGTGTCCTTCTGGTTTTGTAACCATTTCAACGAATTTCAGTGTTTGAATACCACAAAATGACTGCAACCTTCATTCTTCCACTTATGAACGTTTCACACCAAGTTCAAACACTCCTCCACACAGTTTGTGGAGTTGCTTTGCACACATTAAAGCTACACATCAAACACAGTTTTGTTTGTTCTTCCTGGACGTGAGGAAATCATACTTTTGACCCCTGTGATGATTCGTTTGAAACACTTCCTTCGGTCCTGGGTTCAGCATGTTAGCATGGAGTCAAAGAATCCCTCACATCAATTTCCCAACATGGTAATTCATTCCCCATTTCATCCTCATGCTTGCATCGTCATGGAGCGGTCCATTTCAAGGCTTGGATTGTTTTACATTTTAATATTTTCGTTTATGATTTTCCATTTTAAGATTTTAAATTGTGGGGAAATATTTCATGCACATCAACCACCAGTCCACAACCTCCTCATTCCGGATAACAAGTTTCTTAAAGAATATTTCCCAATAATTAAATATCTTAAACTGGAAAATTATAAAAGAAAAAATGAAAACGTAAAACAATCCAAGCCTTGAAATGGACCGCGCCATGACCAATGCAGCAGCCTGATTTGCATATAGTTCACTTGCAACTTGGTTTCCCAAGGAGCAGGTCGGCTTGTGCTTTGTCATATTTTTCTGCCTCTTCTGAGAGGGAAACTTGTGGTTTTTATTGTTTTTAATTTATTATGTAGCCATTTAAACAACAGGCTACTTGGTTCCCTTTCTATGTAAAATGTATTTTGCAACCTGAAGATAAAATGTCGTTCTGAACTGTTTTGTAACACTCTTGGCTTTTTATATTTTTAATACAATGGTAATCCGTTGAAACTCGCCCCAAAAAAAAGAAATTATAAGTACAAAATTTATTTGAAGGTATCGCACAATTAATTTACTCCTTATGGGTTATGATTTTCTCCATTACTATTGCCATAACACCTTATACCGGTGCAACTAATTACCTCAATGGAACACTTAACGCCAGTGACGTAAATGAATATTTTTTCTCGGGGGGGGGGGGGGCGCTTTTCGCCCCTTTCATGTCCGAAGGCAAAAACACTACCACTTTTTTTTTGCTGCGTGATTGTTTAACTTGTTTTGCTCAATATATTGCTTAATAAAAAATAGTTTTGACAAAAATAGCGAATAAATTGATTTTACTATGGTTGAAATTGAGAGGGGAGAAGAGGCTGACAACCCTGGCCCCAAACACAGTTTGAATTTGTTATGGTGACTTCTTTATCGACTCTCTGGGTTACCATGTCATTAGGGATGTGTCGATTTCATTTTTTTGACTTCGGTTCCGGTTTCGATTTTCATGCACACAAAACCGCGGTTTTGGTTTCGTATCGGTTTTTGTCACCATCCACCCAAACCAGCTATTCCTAGTTTGCGTTCTTGTAACATTAGTATTACTAACTTCTAACTCACTCCTGCTTTCAATTTCAGCAGCGTCATAGACCGTGGATCTAGCTGTGGCGCCATTTTCCTCTACTATTTTCTTTTTAATGACTGTCATTGAAACGTACAAAATGATAATTATAAAAAAAAAATAGAAAAACGGATCAATTTTTGATTTTTTTTGAACACCGTACGAAAAACCGACACAAAATCCGAATCGGTTTTCGTTTCGATTTTTAGTAAAAACCGAAAATTCTGTTTCGGTTTCAGTTACCGACCCATCCCTACACGTCATCGGGTTCAGTGACCAGGTTAACCCGATCCAACTCGAACCTGGTCCAGAAGGAACACTCTTGACACATAGAAATTTATGTCATCTGACATGTCAGTGAAATAATGAATGAATTGACGAAAATTTTTTTTAATTACACAATACTTGCGACAAAAATGTGCCATTCCATCAATGATACTTTTCTTTAAATATACAGTAGAAGGGGAAAAAAACCTTAAAATGTCTCAACCATCTTGTCAGAGGCATCTTTCAAATCTCTTTGGAAAAAAAAAACTTGCCGGTAGTTAAGAACGAGAATGATACAAAGATTAATCATGGTGTAAAATTTGCCTTGTTTCCTTCCATACTATTTAAAGATTTAAAGGACCCCTGTTTCGAATGAAAAATCAAAATGTAAAGGTTGATTTCATACATCGACAAGCGACACGGCACAAGTTAATCGCACATACAAATAGTTCGAAAGTTAAATGAAAACTAGAAGATTGCTACTAGCGGTAGCAATCTTCAAGTTTTCATTTAACGTCCAAAGTATTATTCGGTGCGATTAACTTAGTTAATGGGATTAACCTTGGCGGCCTTTCCCTGGTGGAATGATATCACTACACTCAAAGGCCGACCGTTTTTGGAAACTTGGCGGGTTTTTCTACCAGTTTTGGTTTTGGGTGGATATCACAACTTTCATAGGACTGTGAACGTACATACATAAAGTTGCACCGTCTGTTTAAGATGCGTCAATCCCATTTTTGCACACACTGACTAACAAGCGCTGATTTCATTCGCTTCGCTCACTCAATCAGCGCATCCCCTTCAGTTGTTTTGTTTATCCCTGCAACTTCCCTTAATTTTTCAAGATTTCGTTCACATTTAGTCATGCAGAAACCCACGAAGGTCGCTGTTACTAAAACAGCAGAACGTGAAGCATTTTTTTTTCGGGTTTTTAACAAAAAAAACCATTAGCTCGTGTATGCTCGTATTGTTGCGTAACCATCATCTAACCTGCATCCCTTTATTCTTACGCAATCCACGGCAACGTTAATGTTTCTTTATTTTGTCCTTCGTTACAGTTCAGTTTTTAGTTCGTCCAGGCTTTTACAATAAGACGAAGGACCGGTCTTGATTGTTCAAGTCATTGTTGCGTAAAATCTTTGGTTGCAACTTGGAAAAGAAACGAAATTTAAATTCGCCGGTGGCGAATTTCAAAACCCTCCCACGCATTTGTCCTGACCCCTACAACCCCCAAACCAACAAAAGGACCATCCTCAGATCACCATGCATCCGTGTGCAAAAGTTCAGGTTCGTAGGCCTTCTCAATTTTGCGCTAGCCATGAGCAAAAAGTCTATGGGATTTAACATGGGAAAAATCTTATTAGCTAGACAGCTTTACAGTAACATAAAAACAACGTTATTGACGCATCTTTTTCTCTATGATTGGTGGACACTTATCCTTTAAATTTTAGTTTTTCTTAATCTCTGACCCTTCCCCTTACATTTTCCACAATTTGAAACATTTCTGTCGCATTGGGATTTATCCTCAATATGCCAAAATATGCTTTCAATTGCTTACAGTTAACAGACACATGTCTCCTAGTGAGCCGCCTCTTTATCATAAACAATCAATTTTTAACAATCGGATGTCTATATAATGGGGTGATCTACTGTTACTTGGCGGCGACACACTGGCGTGTGTCTAGATAAAACTAAACTGTACATGAGACGATGTATTTGCACCACAGCACGAAACAACAACATGCCTGCGTCTAATTGTTTAAAGATTCCTCGTTACCACGGCAACGTTTATAGTCTCGATGCCGTGGCGCATTAATGACTAAGCCGAATCTCAAACTAAGCTGCTATACGAAATAAAAATGACAACTAAAAATAAGGCCTAAAAGCTAAAAATTAGGTCTAAAGGCTAAAATAGGCCTAAGAGCTAACAATTTTTGACTTGCAGTATTGTGATCGTTACTGATAGATTATAATATGGTTTTCATATCTCTGTCGCTATGCGTGATAGAGGTGTGCACCTCAATATTTTCGTTGGTGGCGTTGTCAAGTATTAGACGAGTGGCAGCAATGCCAACCTGCTGAATCTTTCGAGTATTGTTAAAAACTATCGCTCGCTCTGATGATTGTTTGGCGTGCAATTAAATGCTTTATTATTAACATTTGTAATTTAGGGAAGGCACTTTGCACAGAGTAATTATTGTTGTAAACAATGTCAGAATTATTAGCAGCGGCGGCCCCACTACCGTACAAACGTACCGTTTTATTTTTAGTCGGCAGCGATGGCTCACATCTTTAGTGTCGGATGTGGAAAGAAGCTAAAAATAACTAAACAGACACTAAGTGATGGAGCAAACGAAAGCCTATTAAAATAAATATGATACGTAGCTTTGGCCTATTTGAGGAAAAAAGCTAAGACAAAGGCCTGCAAATAACAGCAGTACGTCACACCAAAAGGCAAAGAGCCCAAACTTAGCCGAGTGAGCATTTTTCCCAGATTTTTAGGAGCGTTAACAAATATGGTACAGTTATTAAAATAAACACTAAATATAAATTTGAAATAAAGGTCTATTCGCTCCGCCTACAATAGGCCCAACGCCTGTTTCCTACTCTAGCACTGAAGTCAATCCTCATCCAGAACAGCATGATTTAGCGGCCGCCATCTCGGAATGTGACCCACAAATTCCCAAGAGGAAAATAAGGAGGCATCTGACACTTTCCAAAATGATTTTGATGAACTCAGAGACCCTGAAAACCTAGTTGTAGACACTAATTTCATTCCTCTACGGCCAGATTTCTCGGAGATATGACACATCGTTGCTTCAAAAGGTGGCCATTGTGGAAAATGGCTGCCACGCCCATCAGGGTATAACTCTATGCTGGAGACTTAATGGGTCAGCTGCAAGGGGCACTGCAGAGAGAAACAGAAGGGCGTCATACTGAAGCCGATGCTGTTAAGAGTGATTTCTTAGACCTAAAACGCGCGATTTTTGTTGTTGGAGAAAACAACGTTATTTTAAGCCTAAGAAATCCGCTCTTCCGTTGTTTTTCCCTCCATTTTTATGTAGTGCACCTTGTAGTTATGCTCTCCAAAACCCATATTAGTGCCAAGCTAGTGCCAATATGGCGGCTGACACGCCGTTGTATTATTGTATATAACTCTATGCTGGAGCCAGTAACTGGGATAGCTGCAAGGGTCACTGGAGGGGGAAAAGAAGGGCGTCTTGCTGAAAACAATGCTGTTAAGAGTGGATTTCTTAGGCCTATAATGCGCGATTTTTGTCGATTTGTTGGCAGTTGCTGACATTTTTAAGCAAGTGGAATCGTCATGATTTTCCAATCACAGCCTAGCAGCATAAGGGATTGGAGAAAACAACGTATGTTTAAGCCTATGAAATCCGCTCTCAAAGCACTGCCTTGACTAGAAGTGCCGTTGTTTAACCCTCCATTTTAATCTAGTGCCCCTTGCAGCTATCTCTCTTGTAGCCAATATGACGTCACATGACGCTGCTCTATAGGCAAGAAATGAAAACCTTAACTGTACAGGAGTGTTTGGCTTGCTGCATGGTTAACTAAAACAGTTTGTCAGCTTCCCAACCCAGTGTTTCTCGCACAGCTTGTCATTAACCAGTTCGATAAAAAACACTTGGCCCGGCCCCACCTAACTTGAATATAAATCTTCATTTTCCCTGCTTGAATGATCACAAATCCTTCAGTCCTTCCCACCCCCTCCCCTCCGGCACGAATCAACCCGTTGTTTCGTTCATAAATATTGACTAGTCCCTGAGGTTCAAAAGGGGCTGATTAGCCTAGACGAGCATTAGTTTACTTTATTCGACTTCAGGTTCCTCAAAGATTATTTTAAGATAAAAAAGTTAAATACATTGGAAGAGGAGTATCAATCAGAACAAGTGTATTCTAAATTATTGTGCATAATGTGGTTGCAAATACATTTGTTGATTTCTTGGATAAACGCGGTACTAACCTAGACTCACACATAAAAGTACGGGTAGTTTCCTGCAATCAGCAATGCCACTAATTTATTCCAGGCATGACGAAAGCTGTAATAAAGATAACGTTTTGTTGATTTATTGAGCAGAATACCAGCAAATGTCCAAGCCGGGTCTATACTGATATATTTATTCATACAACTAGTTTTAAAGCGATCTAATTGTTAGCAACTGACTATCATAGGATGAAAGTAGCATTAACTTCTGGCCATAGAAATGTCAGCTAAAACCCATTTTGTCTGACGTTTTACCTTTGTGGTTCATCATCTTCATCATTATCTGTGGCTCTTCACCCGCATCTTCTGCGATCATTCTCTGTTGCTCATCGGCGCATCTTCCGCGATCATTCACTACGTTTCCATGACCACTTCGAAGCGCTTCAGAGGGATGCGCATCGCGTCCGTATCGCCTCCTATGAGTCTTGTAAACACCCGTTTGTGGCGCTTTCTCCCAAAGCGCTTCACGGAGGTGGTTTGAAAGTCTGTATCGCATCGTCTTTGTGCATGTAAACACTCGCAATCGCATTGAGCCGTTGGCGAACGCCTGGTAAAGATGGCGGACACAGTTACGGCGCTCACGTAATTTGTGCTGGTGCCATTCGAATTTTAGGTAAATAAACTGAAAATAAGTGTACATGACTAGGAAGACCACTAAGTTTGGATTACATTTGCTTACTTGGGTCCAAGCTGACCTAGTTAACTACATGCAGGGGGTAGAGCAGCGTGGAACTTGCTCAATATTCTCCAAAGGGACGGCAGGAAGGAAGGGTTTTCCGATTTCACTGGCCGAATCGCCTTCCTTAGCGGATTGGCCCTAATCGCGATCTTGCGTCTTGTCAACAGGTGCCGTTTTTTGATGCGCAGTTCAAAGCGCATCGTTAAAATGAGCTTTCTTGTGGCCATGTAAACATGTCTGTGTAAGTTTTCTGTAGCTGTTTAGCCTCATTTTCTGCGTTTGTTTTCAGTTACTCCATAGCCACATCTTTTTTGTTTGTGCTCTAGTGTTGTCATCCCTTTCGCTCTACTCTCTACGTTTTTTCGACAGGTCATGAAATCCTCAATAATGTTTGGTATTGTTCGCCAAAACAATCTTAAGTTGGGCGCAGATAACCAATGTGTTGACGTGCCCTTCCTTTCACATCTTTCCTTCCTTTAAGAACACAAAAATAAGAAAACCTTAGAAAAACTAATAATGAACGGAATGCCATGTATTTCGAGTTCCAGACGGAGTAGTTGTAGATCCTTTCTTTACCAGGGGCTAACGTGTGGTCGTAAGCAACAGCCTTCAATGCTACTGCGTGCTTATTTTATTAGACGTTTCCCATTCTGCTAGTCAGCATTCAAAACTGTACTTATGAGAATACAAGATACACCAATCTGATAAAGAAAGACGAAACAAATGACCCGACTGATTGTACCCAAGATATCCCGGTAAATAATCCAGCACTCTCCCAACTACACTACCGGAGTGAACCCTTTTTTTGAAAGCTCTAGTTTTCGCTTTTTGTTAACCGCAAGTCCAGTTAGTTCATAAGTGAGGCGGTTCATCTATACGAGCGTTAGGTTGTTTCATATGAATTCCCGGTTAGTTTGCTTCAAAAGGTTTCCCGGTTCGAATCTCCGAGTTGCCCTTTCTTTACACTGGAAAAAAAGCCTAGTTAAATTCGAAATTGAGGCGGTACATCTATACGAGCGTTAGTGTGTTTCAAATAACTTCCTCGTTAGTTTGTTTCAAAAAGGTTTCCCTGTTCTAATCCCCAGGTTGCCCTCTCATTATACTGGAAAAAGTCCAGTTAGATTCAAAATTGAGGCGGTTCATCTATACGAGCGTTAATTTGCTTCAAATGACTTTCCGGTTTGTTTCCTTCAAAGCGTTTCCCAGTTCGAATCCCCGGGTTGCCCTCTCTTTACACTGGAAAAAAAAGTCCAGGTAGATTCGAAATTGCGGCGGTTCATCTATACGAGCGTTAGTTTGCTTCAAATGATTTCCCGGTTTGTTTTCTTCAAAGCGTTTCCCAGTTCGAATCCCCGGGTTGCCATCTGTTTACACTGGAAAAGTCCAATTAGATTCAAAATTGAGGCAGTTCTTCTATGCGGTCTGTATTTTGCTGCTTCAGATAAATAAATAGACACAAATCGCTGGAAATAATATGAACAAAAATTGGAAATTAGCCATCAGCGAAAATTAAACACAGAAAATAAACTTAGTTCAGTAAGCCACCTTTACGCACTTACTTTTCGTCGGAGTGGCATAACCCGGATTCACTAGCATAGCACCTTAATTGCATCACGCAGTGGAGGATGTGGCCATAGAGATTAAGGTCATGCCACTCCGACGAAACGTATAAGTGCATAAAGGTGGCTTACTGAACTACTTTATTTTCTATGTATAATTTTCGCTTATGGCTTATAATTTCGATTTTCTTTGCTTCAGATAACTTATAGGACACAAAGAAAGTACATTATTTTTTAATCTGACGAAAAGAATGATGTAAAATATTTGGAGTCTTTTAATATGCCTCAAACGTGCGTTGCCCTTTTAAAAAATGATCGACATTGGTGTGTAACTCGAAGATCAATTTTCACAAAACACATGACGTCACGAAGAGCACGAGTGGATACTGCGTTTATCACGAGTTGTTTTTTCAGCAGAAAAGTCAGAAGTGGCACTTGTCATTCTCCTAGAACTAAAACTGCAATAACGCGATATTTAATAATAAAACTATTTACAGTTGCCGTAATCAGTTTTTCCCAATGTCCGTAGAGGTTTTGACAAATGTGAGAAGATAATACCGTTCTTATCAGACTATAAAGATAGTTTCTATGTACAATTCCAGGAAGAGATAAGCGAACGGGGGAACAGAGTCTCTGTAACGTTTGTCAGGAGTCTACATTTTTTTAAACGATTTTGTCGTGTTGTGCGTGTTTTGTCTATAATTCAAATTCTAGTGCGTTGATTGGACGCCGATTCTAACTAAAACTTGGATAATGATTCTGAAATTATGACAAGAGTCAGTTGTTGTGTTTTGTTGACGTTGGTCTTTCTGGTGATCGGTTTCTCCTGTACGCGTATAACTGTATCAGAAGATGGAGGCTACGAAAACATCGTTGTTGCGATATCACCTGACATTCCTGACAAAGATGGAACGGAGTTCATAGATAGTTTGAAGGTAGGTCATTGATTAAGTTTGCTTACAACTTGTAGGAAAGATGTGATTCTGTCGCACTAATTTTACGGAATTTTGTACGCGGTGGCTTACGTAGTTGTCACCATCACCGTGAAGCGAATGAAAGCCCACGAAAGAAATTACGTAAAAAATTTTTTTACGACAGCCCAGCAGCGACTGTAGTGCCGTTTAGTGTCACAAGTCCCCAACCCTTCCCCCAAGACACGAAGTTAAGAGTAAAAATTGATCCAAATAAACATTTAAGACATCCACACTGATAAAATTGCGAAAGTTACCATTTTTAACGTTTTATAGGCACTAAGAAACTTAAACGTTTTTGTTAGTGCTCTGAGGGACTTAAAAGCACCAGACCCTTACCTTAATTATTTTGAACTTCTCCCTCTTCCCCCAATAAAATTTATTGGTGGGCCAGGTAACACCAAACTGCTGTTACTTTGCTGGGGGGAGTAGGGGGGGGGGCATACACTCGGAGTTGCCGATGTTTCGGTGTCAGGCCCATTGATATTTTCAGACAAGAATTAACAAGAATGGCTGCGCCATTACACACAACAAACTGAAGAAAACTAAAAAAAAAAAGTACGTGAACAAAGCAAGAGGCACGCCATTTCACTGCCTAAAAGTTTGAAAACTTGAAGTCAAAAAAAAGCAAAGAGGTGGACGAAGTAACATCTTTGGACTTCTGGGTTGCTGAGAAAAAGCACCGATCATTCGGTCATTAGCATGTGACCTGAAGCAAAGATGAGACCTATCTCACCCTTGCCTGAAATGGTTTTCATCCGATCTCTTTGTTTCCCTTCACACTTCCTTTCACACTCTTGGTTTGTGTTATTATTTTGGTTCCCTAAATTTGTTGTATATTTATTAACTAGCACCGTACCCGGCTTCGCCCGGACATTTGTTTGACTCGTGGGTGTTTCCCAGTATTTGCTCGCTGCCGCCTGATCGTTCACTGCAACAGTCAATTTTTGTTTGTGTAACACTCCCCATTTCCGCCAATCCTCTCCCTCCCCTCTCCCCTCCTCCTTTTATCCCGTCCTCTCCCTCTCCTCTTCGTTTCCTTCCCTTCCTTCTCTTGCTATACCTAGTTGAATGTGGATGGTTATTTGAATTAATACTGCCCCTCCCCCTTTTGCGAGGTTTGGGCAAATTGGTAATCCAAACAACCACCAGATATTCTGCCACTCCCAGTCTTTCGCTGTGGTTTAAGCAATGCTTACCGTGTGAAAAAGAACTGTGCATGACGTCATTTAATACTTGCCCTTGAGATTACCACGGTGTTTGGTTAGAAGGATAATTTGTGGATCCTCTACCTTGTCAATCAAATAGTTGCGCTAACATAAGCACTACCCCACCAACGGGCATTCCCCGTTCAGGCCCCTCCCCACTCTCAGTTTATCGCTTTTGGCTTAACCAATCCGTTGCGTGCGAAAAATAACTGTCCTTCGTACATGACGTCATTTAAGACATGCCTTTGCGATGACCGCGCAGAGCAAATTGTTATTCGAGGCAACAATGTGCCAATTTCAACTTCTTTTCAGGGCAACAACGTCCCAGTTTCAACTTCAAGCCAAAGAATTGACACACTCGCACGTTTTCATTGTTCCCCTTCCGGGGGTCGTCGTTGCGGGCGCTTTATTTCTGCTATGAGACTTTGGCTTATAATGTAAGATGATGATGCAGCTTTTGCTACAATTCTTACTTAAACACGGTTTTATGCTTTCCATTATAATCAAACTGTTCCCCTGCAACAGGTTTGCCATTTAAGGCTGGACTCGTGAAAACGAAATATATCTGTCACTTGCTGCTTGGAAGCAAAAAAAGTGCGACTGGCAGTGCCTTACTTGTTATACAGAAGGTCATTTTTCAAGTATCATTCTAACCATGTTTCTTTTTCTATTCCTTCTTTAAATGATTGATGTAGAATCAATCACAAAATCGGTCGTAAGAATGCCTACCTGAATGTACGGTAACTATCACAACTATATGTTTTTTTTATTGAAAAGTGTGAATAAGCAGAGCTTGGCCATATTTTGAAGTTTCATCAAGTCGTAAATTCGAGCAATTGTGGTAATTCGCTATCGTGGTAATTGAGCAATTATCTGCAGATATATCATGTAAGCAATGCACAAAAATAAGTTTCAACGTTTCGTAAGTTACAGCCTTTCGGTATCAAGTAATAATAGGGTAAAGACCAAGAGTCAAATACAAAAAAAAAATCATTATACACAACTAAACCAAGTGAACTAAAGCACGACTGAAAATGGCGAGCTATAGAAGAAGAAGAAGACGGGCTTTATTTAAAATACAATTAAAAACAAAATACATTGATAATGCGTTGAAGTCCAAGATCTTTTACGACCCCAGTACAAAAATAAATTGCACAAATGACAAGAGTGCAATCACACACAGACGAATGTTAAAAAATTAAAGAAAATTACCAATAAATTATTTAGAAAATGGAAAAAAATTGGGGAAAAAACATAAAACTAAAGAAGACGGGCACTGAAAAAGAAAAAAAAACCACAAAACACCTAAAAAAATGACGTTAAACAATGTTAAAAAGAGAATCTAAATACAGAATAAAAAGTTATAATTATATAAGTAAAAGGAGAAAAATGGAAGTTTAATTTTCAGTTTAGTAATGTGGCATGGGAGCGGTGAGCTATATAAGCGGGTTTGAACGAGGAAAAAAAAACAACAACAACAAAAAAAACAAAGTGGCAAAACTGGTTCTCATTCATTTAAACCTTTATTTTCTGGTAAACGTGATGAACTAATGGTTTTTGACCGACAATTCAAGTAGTTTCCAGGGTAATTTTTTCACGATTTTGTGTTTTTTTTAGCCTAAATAAAGCGTTTATATTTTCAAGGTCAAGGAAGTCCTCTAAGATTATCCTGTGTTGTACTGATAAGCTGGAAACGCCATCCAGTTTTAGGTTAAATTTGTGGGTTGAGCTTCTTTCATTTAAATTCTCCATCGATAAATGCGCAGTAAGTTGCCTTACGTATGTGATTTTCTACTTGGAATCTGGTAGACGCCGATTTTTGTTTTTTCTTCTTTTTTTTTTTTTTTGGACAAGCTGCTTATCGCTTAGTTTAATTAGCTTGGTTAGTTGCTTGAGTGGGAGACTTGGTGATGAAACCAGAGCAATATTTTGTGATGCCAAGAGTTTTTGTAGAAATTCGATAAGATCTTTAAAACGTGGGTTACTGATGAAGTTATTGGGACGATTTTTACTTAACATTATAGTTTGGAATTTATTACATCATGATTAGTTTCGCATGCGCGACGGGGACGGAAAAAACTTTCGAGGAATTTTTGCATGGTGTACTTTATTTCATTTTCGAGCAGAAGTGTATTGGTTGTGTGGGGGAAAATGTGCTCAATTGCATGTTTCCCTGCAATAATTAAAAAAAAAAAAGTTGGGTCCCACACACAATCAATTTTTCTCCCATAAAACGCTGTAAATGAACTTCTATACTCGATATGAAGTACACCATGGAAAAATTCCTCTGTAATGGGTTCCCATTTGGATTCAATTGCTGGCCGAACGAATACACACACAATAAATTCAGATCTCCTTCCCCCTCCACCCCCTCCCCAACAAAAAATAAAAGCCGTCCCAACAACTTCATCAGTAATGAATACACATTTTAAATGTGTCACTAAACCTCTACGAAATTGCATGCCGTCACAAAATATTGTTGTCATCAGCTCCCTCATTCAAACAACTAAACCAAAAGATTACAAGCTTGCCCACAACACCGTAAAAAATCATTTTCGCATGCGCACTTATAATGGGACCATGACCAAAAAAAAAATTAAAGGAAAGAATTTCATCCCACAAATCTAACTTTAAACTGAGTAAGATCTTCAACACATTACTGCAACTTCCCTGATTTTGGACATACAAAAGTTTTACTTAACACAACATCACACAAGAATTAACCTGGAAACAGTGTATTCTCTTCATAAACCGCCATTTTATAATTTCATTTTACTGGAAAGTGAGAGATTAAATGAACATATCACAGTCCTGCAGCACCCTGATATTGTTTTATTTTTTTCCGCTCGAACGAATTTAATACGTAACTGCCTTACAACTTCTCACTTCCACACAGGCATTCGCAGGTGGAAGTGTTGGTCTCCCTATGTAAATCTTCTAGGGCTTACTTGGGTTCTAGGCTATATCAATTTATATCGTGCTCAATTACAAGTGCAATTGCGAGGCGGGGTGGTGGAGGAAGACGAGGAAACCAAACACTTCCTAGTAACCTGGCCATCGTGTAAGGAGGGGCGAGGGATAATCGTCTAACTGGAAAATCGCATAATTGGAAGAACGTATACCGTATAACAGTATAACGGAAAGTCGTCTAACAGGAAATTCGTATAATGGAAATTCGTCTAACTGTAAATTCGTATAATGGAAAATCGTCTAATGTCCCTGCCTCGCTCGCGCTACCGCGCTCGCTGCGGCTATACATATAACATGAGAAACTGCAGTTAGACGTTTATCCATTATACGATATTCCGTTTAGACGATTTTCCAGATTTTTTATTTATGCAGATATTAGGCAATTATCCCATTAGACGATTTTCCAGTTGTACGTTCGTCCGACGCCCCGTGTAAAGGATACCGGGATCTCGGACCGCTAGCAGCACCCCAGGCATGGGTCGAGAACCGGTGCTACGTGGAAGAACTGGCCAAGTTCTTACCACTTAAAGGCACATAAATCCCTCCGTTCAGGCCGCTTTACTCTGCGTCACCTACGCTAAAATATAGTTCAAACGACCGCATCGCGCATTGCTCTATGACACTAGTCGTACTAATTTCGGGGCCGCTGCATCGTACGACCAAGTCGCAAACGTGAGCGAAGGATTAATTATCCTTCCTCCAGGACCGCGGCTTGCCAGCGATGTGGCGGGAGTTATATACCGCTCGGACCGAGCCGTTTAAAACAAGCCTAATAACATTCACGCGCCACTACTGACATCTGCATCGTACCCTTAGACCAGCAAATGAAAGGTAAATCAGTTTATATAAAACTATTTCCGGTAATGTATCGAGTGAAGCTGTTAAAAAATACCGGAGGGAGTTATGTGCCTTTAACAACTCTTGCGCATTGGTCAGTGAAGTGGGAGTCAGATAAACGTTGACAAGTTACTTGCTTGGAGTGCTCTCAATTTAAAAGTCGAGTTGGTTCAGCTTGTAACAGTTAACTAAAAAAATTCACTTACTGCTAGATGGCAAATCTATAAATTGTGATACTATACAGCGCAGGTTAATTACTTGAAGTGCCATTAATTTTTTTATAGGCCAATATTTGTTTGCTGGTGCCGTACAGTATCTTAAGGAGCATTACGCCTAAATTAAATTTTTGCTAACCGCAAGACGTAAAATTTAACAAGGAATCCAGGTTAGGCTTAGTACAATGATTGTGGCTGTTGATTTTAAAAGCCTTGGTTGGTATTTTCACAATGCATTTGTTATTAATAAATATCAGGGTTTATTTGTCATTTATCCAGCGAGCAGTGTATCTGTAAGTGAACCTGGAGTGGAAGGTATTTTATTAACTCTTTATTTCAACCTTTGTGGGTCAATTTAGTGGATTAAGGTTTATTTCAGAAATTAGATCGGGTTTAACAAGCGCACGAGTTTTTGGCGTGATAATACAATTCAAACCTCGGAAAAAGATGCACACTGTTACAAGGCGTAAATGTTTACAGTTTAAATAATTTAGTTCTAAAAACTACATTTGTGGCCTGAGTGACTGGTGAAATCAGTTTAATTTCCGTTTTGCACAATGCACCAGAATTTGGGAATAATTCTACATTCTGCAGAAGTCCGACCATTGTTGCTTGTTTTAGTTGTAACAAGTAAATTTATGATAATTACCTGAAGGCTGAATATGGTTTTATGCAGGTCAGGCCGAAGGTATAGTAGTAACATGGAACAGGACTGAAACACTAACAACTCTAATCCAACGTCTTATTTCACCGTATAAAAATTAATTTATTATTTTGAAAGTTAGCATACCATCATAGCCTATACAGTTTAGAACCACGGTGAGAAATATTTCTAATCTGGTGTGACACACCCTAATCCGTTAACTCATTTCGTACATTTCAAATATCTCAAATCACTTTTTTTGAGGACCCCTAAACCAGAACCAGCCAACCCACCCACAGATACCAAACCCGATCCAAACAGAAGCCAACACCTCTACCACAACAAAACCAGCATAACTCCTTCCCCCTTCAAACTGCAATAAAACCGACTCAACCAGTAATACACCTCTCACAAATGCCAGCAGCCGTCTATGCTGTCCCCTGCGCAGAATGCAACAGTATCTACGTAGGGGAAACCAAGAGACGGATTAGCAAACGGGTTGAAGAGCACATGACGGACGTCGAGAATAAAAAAGTCAAAGAATGGCCCACCATCACCGCCTCCATCATGAAATAGCCTGGGAACAAACCAAAATGTTTCTCAAACAAACACACACTTCGAGTCACATCTATACGAACCTTCGAATGCATTGCTAGTATAAGATCTTCTCCGTTTCCCGAGTGATGAGCTCTAACAATAACGAGGGCTTGCAGCGCCCGAGGTATTGTTGGGCTCAGCATGAGGGAACGGGTAAGATCATATTTCTCAACCGCTTTCGCCTTCTACGCACGACCCGTCATTGTTACCACGCGTTGACTTATTGTTGCATTTGAACTAGTGCTAACGATAGTTAACGAGGCGTACAAATCACACCGGTCTATTCCGACAATTCTTGCATATATGCGTACTCGCGCTCACGCACTCAATGAAGAAGCCCCACCTACGTCACGAATTTCTGTGATCTGTGGATTCAACATGGCCGCCGTTTTCGATATGATGAATCGACGCAACTCAGGACTAACAAACTAATGAATACTAATTATAAAACGTAAGTCGGACCGCTCCGAACGTAAAAAGTGTGTTCGTGTGTATTAAGCTACCGAATTCCAATCGACAATATAACTGAAAATGAGCACTAGACGCCGGACGGCCAGCGCTGGCACAAACTGGTAACCATGGTAACGAGTAAGTACAGCTTCTATGCACGATCCCGGCGGCTGATATAGCGTGAACCGTTTCAATTGTTCTTCTTTGGTCTCAACGTCTACGCCAGCTATTTTTCGATGATTACGGTTGTTTATTATTTACGAGGACAATTCAGTTCAAGCTGTAGGTCTACGTAAATATTTTAAAGGGCCCCACAAAAACAATACCGTTTAGCATCATGGTAGGTAGACGTAATACATTGCGCAACGCAAATCAATGAATTCGTAAAAATCTCACGCACATGCGCACAAAAGTACGCATAAAGTCAGAAGCTCCAGTGACGTCATTTGGCGGGAAAAAAAGATAATGAGCTCGGGAATGACCAACCTTACCTAATACTATCGTTCCACTCGACCTTGGTACAAATGTTCTAGTGAAGATATGATGAATTGATGATGGCAGCATCTGATGTATTGCACAGTAACCAAACCACTGACAAAACTAGATAAATGCAGCGAATTTGACGATGAACAATTAAAGCAAACATTCACGGTGCCACATTGCATTTCTACAACTGTGTTATGTTGTGATGAATTTTAATTCGTGCATTACGAAAGTTTCGTAGCCTTTTTTTTTTTTAGGTTGCAGCGCATTTCTGAATTTTAATAATTCTTGAATACGAAAGCTTCGTACTCTGCTTTTTATTGTGATTGTTGGATGTATTTGATCTGTGTTTAATCATCATTGATAAAATTACGAAAGGAGATTCGTGTTGTTGGCGTTTATGCCGTATTTGTGACAGATGTAAAACAAAAAAGGAAAGCAGTGCTGAGCTATCCCAGCACCCAAACCGAAAACTATTGTTGCGATCCTACACTGTTCCATTGTTACAAGAGTGCGGAGAAGAAGAAAGCGGTTGAGAATTCAGTTTCTCAGAAACAATCAAGTGAAACTCATGAATATCCAAGAACCCGCACATAAAGGAATAGCCAATATTACCACACCAGAGCTCACCTCTGGTTTCTCTTACATGTGGAAAACCTACCTCCCTCCACCACCACCTAAAGAAGGAGAAGAGAGGGAGCCACTGTCAACGTAACTGACAGTTGCACCCACTACACGTTTTTCAAATCTTAGTGATGTTACGTTAGTGTGCTAAACAACCAGTGCCTCATGAAGACGGAAGACTTAGTTGAAAAACTTTAGTAAATCCTGCTAAAAATTCGCGGAGCAGAAGTAATCTGAAACTTCAAGTTGGCGTAAGGGTTATTGTCTCTTCCAAATTCGTTAGTTAGCCAAGTAAAATGAGCCTGTCGGCATTCAGAAATCTCAAATCACGTGCCACTCATCTCAAATTTTGTCTATCTCACTTGTATCAAACTTTGCGTATCTCTGATATACTTAAATCTTGTACATCGTAAATATCCCAAATGTTTTATATCTTGAATATCTGAAATATAATATGTCCAATTATTTCATATCTTGTTTATTTCAAAGAGCTGAAATTGTGCATACTATATCTCAGATGTCGTATATGTCAAATATGTTATACCTTTAATGAACCTACGTATATCTTACCGCTTATATTTCAATCCGATTTTAATTTTATAGCACCTAATACCAACGCACAAACATATCCCTTGAAGTAAAGTAGTGTACTAAAGCCACGCACGTTTCAGATCTAAGATTTTGTCCCGTTATCGAGCATAGTTAATAAAAGTTTTGGATTGTATATAAAACAATCACATAAAACACATAAAGAAACACTTTTATGTAAGTAACAAAGCTTTCAAGATAAAACTTTTAACTGTAACAGATAACGGGATAAATTTGCCATTAACGTGTTAATTTAAGTGTATCTTGCAGTATATTGGGCGTTTTCATTCCAACTCTCCGTTCGTGATTTTTAGTGTCATACAACAGTTTAAGCATAGAAACAATCAAAAGCTATCATAAATAATTATAATAATACAACAAGCGGCTACAGCGACTGCCTAGTCGCACCGGTCTTCTGTACAGTTCCTCCACTTCCAATGTTGAGGCGCACACCTCTATCATGTACTACAACAGCTATCTCGATTATAATACTAATCTAAAAGCAGTAGCTATCAGAATTGTCGGTTAAAAATGTGTTAGCTTTTAGGCCTAATTTTAACCAGCAGTTTTAATTTCGTAAGTAGCAGCTAACGGCGATATGGATTGTATAGAAAGCCTATTAATTTTTGCAAGACAGTGTGCCTACAGGCACACAGTTACAGTGTTACAACATACCGCGCAACGTAGCATCAGTGGTAGTAGGGAAGTGACGAGAGAGACGCTGTTGATGAAGCTAACAGTGACTCGTAGCAACTTGACGTTGCCATGGTAACATGATTTTAGGCCTAATTTTCATTTTTAGGCCTAATTTTAAAAATGCATTTTTAATTTCGGGAGTAGCAGATAGGCCTAATGGAGAATTTGGTTCGACGGTAAGCCTATTCATTCATGCAACAATATGCGACAAGACTATTTTAAACGAAGTTAAACTCCATTTGTTTTTATTGAGTGTTACCTTAGGATTTTAATTCGACGATCAAATGTTATTATTTAATTTAGTTACGTCGAAGAATTTTAGCTATAAGGAAGTAACGATGTTTTAATTTGCCACGTTATTTAACTAACTTCTCACACTGAATCTAACGTTGTATGGTCTGGTACCGTTGCGAAGTTGAAAAAAGCGACGGACGGACGGACAAAGTCGTTGTAATAGTCTTCTCAGCCGGTACGGCTGTACAGAAGACCAAAACGGTCATAAAAAAATAGACACAAAAATAAAAGGTTCTTCCAAGAAAATGTTAGAAGTAACATCATAATTTTTAACGGTTTAATCCACGGTCCAGAAAGCATCATGCCCCCGTATTTTTTTACCACCATTTTAAAATTTCAGTGTAAAAAACAAACAACGTGAAACGCCTTCATTCCAAGAATGAAATAGGCATTTACTATAGAAATCGTCCACCAATTGATGTCGATAGGAACGTCTAAGCTGCTTCACAGCCAATGATTTTGAACCACACTGTTTGAATACCCTCTGTGGCGCCTGTAGCATTTTTTCCTGTCGATTTTATTTCTTTTTTTTTTCATATTTTGCCTAATTGCTCCTTAGGACGTTGCAATCATTTTAAATAAATATGTAATAACTAGATTCCGTATAATAAAACCACTGAAACTCATAATTATAGGCGATCAGGATTCAAGCCTGCTTCTACTTAAAGGGGGAATGCCACCCCACGACAAGCTGCCGCATCTCTATTTGCCGATATCTAAACCATGCGCAAGGCTGTTTGCTGTGACGTCACCATGAGTTAGCCAATGACGAACGAGAACAACGGCTGTTTGGCCGTCTGATTGGACTAGCCCAGTCACGTGATATGGCGTGTGGTATAGTTCTGTCTAGCCCTTACTTTCAACAGGCGAAGGATCACACAAATAATTTTTTTTTTACACAACAAACAAACCACGTGTCTCATTAAAGGGCAATTACATCGATTTTGACATGCATGTTTTACTTTGATTGATTGGCTGATTGCGGAACATTAACCTCAGAAGATTATCAGTCCCTGAAACCAAAACAAACATATATACAAGTCGAAAACAATCAAACCAAATACAAAATAAATAAACCACCAACTGGAGTCATTATACACTTAAAATGCATATGCACTAAACACTAACTAATGACTACCAACACTATTTACAAATGTGGGAACCTGCCAGACTCACAGCACAACCTAAAGGTGGCATGTAACGCCTTAAAATTCTTCTTCCCAGCCACATTCCCAACAAGGTTAACAAATCCAAAGATCCCACCGCCTCGTGAAGTCGGGCACGGGCTGGTAAAATCAATGGGCACCGAAGCAAGTAGTGCTCCACATTTTCCTCCTCGGTACTGCACATACACCCACAGGGAGCCGGCACGGACAACATCATACCAACAACAGACATAGATAAAGGGCGAAAACACCGTTATGCCAACTGATAAGGTAATCGTCCATTTTCACTTCACATCAACTTTTAACTCTTTCTTTCTGCCAGACCGATTTGCTTTGGGTTGGATTTGTTTTACGCGGAAAGCTTCATTTATACTACACATACCAAGATCGGCGCCCCACCTTTACTGGGGGCTACAGGGGATGGGCCAGTGTAACCCCAAAGACCCCCTCCCCCCAAAACGTCAAACCGAAGAGAAACGAGACCGCAAAACTTAGCCAGTTTCGATTTACAACTGCCCACTTTTTGATGAGTTTCTGCTCTAATATGGACATACGATACGTCTTTATAACCCTGAAGTCTCCCCTTGCCTACCACTAAGTTTGCTTTATTCCAAACAATAAAAGTCGACAACGAAATAGCACTATAAGCGTGAATGAAATCGGCCACCGTTGCTCTCGTATCGTTCGCGTCTAAAACCGCAGTCAACTTTCCAGTGTGCGCTCATTGGTCAATGTACTACAGTAGCTATAGTAAATAAATGTCATGAGCAGCGAGTATTTTGGCCTTTTTGGCTGTTTCGTGCAACAAAAAATCGAAAATTTAAATTTGAAGTAACACTTGGCTACGAAACTTGTGGTTACGGACTAGTATGCTTTTCATATATTTCAGAAATAAAGATCGGACTGTGGTTTTAGACGCGAACGATACGAGAACAATGGCGGCCGACTTCATTCACGCTGAAAGTGCTATTTCGTTGCCGACTTTTATTGTTTCGTAAGCAGCCTGAAAAGTAGTAAGTTATGGAATAAAGCAAACTTAGTGGTAGGCAAGGGGAGACTTCAGTGATTGTAAAGACGTATCGTATGTCCATATTAGAGGAGAAACTCATCAAAAAGTGGGCGGTTGTAAATCGAAATTGGCTAAATTTTGCGGTCTGGTTTCTCTTCGGTTTGACGTTTTTTTTTGGGGGGGGGTCTTTGGGGTTATACTGGCCCCTCCCCTGTAGCCCCAGTAACGGTGGGGCGCCGATCTTAGTATGTGTAGTATAAATGAAGCTTTCCGCGTAAAACGAATCCAACCCAAAGCAAATCGGTCTGGCAGAAAGAGTTAAAAGTTGATGTGAAGTGAAAATGGACGATTACCTTTATTAGCTGGCGTAACGGTGTTTTCGCCCTTTATCTATGTCTGTTGTTGGTATGATGTTGTCCGTGCCGGCTCCCTGTGCATACATTAACTCGACCGGGAGGAACCCAGCATGGTAATTATCTAGAATAACTAACTACTTTGCAAGCTAGCAACTTGATTCAGCTACGTATCGATTCCTTTCGTCGTAAAACGTGCGAAAATCATAACGAAAACGTGCGCAAATGCTTATTTATTTAAGAAAAAAATATTAAAACACGTTAAAACGCTACTCACAACAGGCTAGAAGCGGCCGCTATTCAACGCGATGATACTGCAGCATAGAAAACCTGATTTCGCCCAGAACGTTACTAAACGAAAATTCTCTTTCCAAGGCAGACGGTGATATTTGGGTCCGGAATCACAGTAGGCAGGGGCACGATTCGCGCGCATTATTATATACATCGAGAATTGGTGTGGAATCAAAAAAAGTATGACGCAAGCATTTGTGAAACGAGGAAGTGACATAATTTGTTCCTTGTTTCACAAATGCTTGCGTCACACTATTTCTGATTACACAAATTCTCGATGTATATAATAGTGCACGCGAAGCGCGCCCCTCCGAACAACATTTGGTATAAAAATAAAATATGAATATAAAATTCTCGTCTGCTTCAGCTATTGCATCGCGTCGCAAATGAAGGTAATTTCCGTTTGCCGATGTTCTATCCAAAATCAGGTTTTCGCACGTTTTCGCACGGAAAAGGTTTTCGCACGTTTTCGTTATGATTTTCGCACGTTTTACGACGAAAGGAATCGATAGGTAGGTGAATTAAGTCGCTAGCTTGCAAAATAGTTATTCTAGGTAATTACCCCCAGCACAGCTTGACACATATGCAGCGGCGCTTGACCCACCCTCAACTGCGACAGTAGAAACCGCCGCATCTCGTGGGAAACGATCTAAAGCCCTAACCAGACTGGCTGCTCGCGGCTGCACGCCGACGTACTATGGTGTAAAAAAGACTTCAATATTCGTCTTTAACGCAACACCAACCAGACGATTGCTGCAATGTTGACCTTGTAGGCACGTTGTTACGCATAGCTTCGCACGAAATTTTCTTCTGTCTGGAGAGGCCTTAACTCCCGAGGAAGAGTAAGTAATGGAAGGATGTATGTTTTACTTTTGAAACAATGTCTTACTTAAACAATAACTAAACACAAGAATTGTGGTAGGAATAAGTTACGTACGTCCGATACAACAATTTCATAATTGCACCACCAAAATACGTAGTGGGAAGCGCCATTGTTTCGCTCGGGACAACCGAAATTAATGCCGACAGATGGCGCTACTCAGTTGCAATGCGGCAGTGCGACGGAAAACCACTGAGATAGCTCTGTTGACTGTGAATAGCTCAAGTGTCTGACAATATAGCTGGCCATTGCTGTTGTGCTGTTCGCGTACCAGTTATTTAAAGAAAAAAAACGGGGATTTGTCTTCGAATCTAACTCGAGCCAAATAACTTCATTTGAGAATTAAGATTTTTTTTCGTGCAGGTGCTTCCTTGCAACAAACGTATTCGGCTTGTATCCGGATGAGCGCTGACATGTGCACCAATTCGGGCGGCCAATATCTATCTGTAACTAACTCTCGCGAACTAGAAAAAAAAATCTTCATTCTCAAATGAAGTTAATTGGTTTGAGTAGATTTTAAGAAAAATCCATGTTACGCCCCCCCGCCCGGGGGGTGGGGGGAAATAGCTGGTACGCGAACAGCACAACCTTACTGGCCAGCTAAGGCTGTCAGACCGTGCTTGAGCTACTTACAGCCAACAAGGCTATCTCAGTGGGCTTCCGTCGCACTTCCGTCGGTACTTCCGAATCGAAACAGCATAGCGCCGCCTGTCGGCATTCGTTTCGGTTGTTCCACACGAAGCAATGGCGGCTCCCATTACCTGTTTTGGTGATGCAATAATGAAATATTTGTTACGGACGTACGTAACGTATTCCTACCGCAATTCTTGTGTTGAGTTATTATTTAAAAGATCCAAAAGTAAAACATGCATGTCAAAATCGATGTAATTGCCCTTTAATTATTGAGTGTAAAATTGGTGCGCCCACGGGCACCAGGAAGTAATTGGTAAAGTTAAGACACCATGGAAGCTTTTTTCTAAACATCGATCGTTTTGAAACGCAGATTTTGAACCGTCCAGTGACAGTCATATCGTTAATATTGACCGCTTGCTCCCTGGTGCACGTGGACGCACAAACTTTACATTGAATAATTAAGGAAGCACGTGGGTAGATTGTTGTGTACAAAGAAATTTCTTTGCGGATTTTTCCTTTGCTTGTTGAAATCAAATAATACATAGAACTAAATAATGGTCAATGGCGCTAGATTCTACAACCTTTCATTCATTGAATAAGCACCTTTAGGAACAATATTCATGGGTACAATGTAAAATAAAGAAGAAAAATTACGAAGTTTCCCATGTCGTACAAGTTGTAATAAATATGCTCTACGTTTATGCAGGCAACACGTAAATAGAAGTACACAGCTTGGCTAATTATAAGTTGTTTTTTTTTAACTACGATACTTTGTCATTATAGCTCAGTAAAGTTCTGTTTGTAACAGTGTTAGGGCCCCCGCGCACACAGCGGCCAGGTCGCTGCGGCCATCGAGAATGCTTACGGTGTATGTAGCAACCCGCACTTGGCCGCAACGGCCAGCCTGTCTCCGCGGCCACTTGGATCCCGGGCGGCGTGCAGGCGTCCACAGGGCGACCATACTTGGTTCGTATTCATTTTTCACCACGTGATCGAGAATTATCAATGAACACCGGACGTGGCCGCGCGGCCCGTCGCCGTGTTTTTTGGCTGTGATGACCACTGGCCGCGCGACCTGGCCGCTTAGTGCACGGGCGGCCTTAGACCGCCTGCACACTGAGCGACTTGCCCGCGCGGCCAGATTGCTGCAGCCAATGAAAATGATTAATGCGTGGTTTTACATAAATGGTAAGCATTCTCATTGGCTGCACCGACCTGGCCGTGCGGCCAAGTCTCTCAGTGCGTGGTCGGCCTTAACGTTACCAGTTGGCTTGCCTGTGCAACTCTGTTTTGGGACACTGTCTGAAACCTAGCTAATGACGTAAAAGCTATTTTTGGTAGAAGTACGTGAAAATAGTGAGAAGGTATGTTTTTTTTTTTAATATTACAAGCTAAGCTGGGATTTGACCCGGAATAAATTACTGCAGAAGTTATTGTTGAAAAAGGTGTTGTGGTTATTTCACAAATCCAAAAGTTTTTTTGTTTTTTTAATACTGATTTTTTGCATTCTATATTCCAAGCATTTTTTTTACCTATGATCATATCATGACTTTGGAAGATAATTGTCCTGGTGCTGCAACATTAGTTTTAATTTGTAAGTTTGAATTTACGGATTGTGGCAGTTAAGCCTATTCTGAAAATCGCTATTACGGCCAAAAAAATTAAAAGATTCGAATAAAATTTTGTGGAATACTGAACGAACTGTTCATTTGTCAGTACTTAAATGTTTTAGTTTCTCTGTAAACTTCGAAATCATTACTTTTTTATACATAGGCTTATACAGCACAATGGCAAAATCATTAATTTAGTAGGATCAGTCCAGATTCGTCCACTTCGATGCCGTACGTGGCAACAGTAGCTTGGCGGAAACTGGCTTTCTTCCACTATTTGCATACGTCGTTCTCGACTCACACATCTATCCTCCTTCCGAGTCGGGCGCACTTAGGGCACGTTTGTGCACAGACTCGCCTTTGCAGTCTCGCAGCTAGAATTTAATCACGATAGCAAAGGTGTCGTTGCCATGGCAACAACTCTACCTGGATTAGCTAAATCCGACATGGTTTGAGTAGATACTTGCAATCTTGTAATCCGTACCAGTTAGATGAAGAATTCCTTCTGACGAAACAATTCCCAGGCCGGTTCTGAACTCACATTATTGACTCGAGTCGGCAAAGCTCAAACCGCCGCCATGTTGGAATTTCAGATGATTTCTAGCTGCAAGAATGGAAAGGCGAGTCACTGCGTAAACGCGCCCTTACGTAAGGGTGCGTTTATGCAACAACTCGTCTTTGCATTCACGCAGCTAGAAGCTAGAAATCATCTGAAATTCCAACATGGCGGCGGTTTCGGCTACGTCGACTCGCAACGAAATCATTCGATAATGCGAGTTCAGAAGCGAATGAGAAAATTTCGTCAGGAGGAATTCTTTATCTTTTTGTCACGGATTATAAGACTTAAAGCATTTACTCAAACAACGTCGGATTTAGCTAATCCAGGTAGCGATGTTACCACGGCAACGACGAATTTGCCATCGTGATTAAATTCTAGCTGCGAGAATGCAAAGGCGAGTCGCTGCGTAAACGCGCCCTAAGGGCACGTTTATGCAACCACTCTCTTTTGCATTCTCGCAGCTAGAAGCTAGAAATCACCTCAAATTCCAACATGGCGGCGGTTTTATGTCTGCCGCCTCGCAACGAAAACAGCAAATAACGTGAGTTCAGAAGCGTTTGGGAAAATTGTTTCGTCACGAGGAATTCTTTATATTATTGGCACGGATTATAAGGCTGCAAGTATTTACTCAAACGATGTCGGATTTAGCTAATCCATTTAGCGTTGTTACCATGGCAATGTCACCTTTGCCATCGTGATTGAGTTCTAGCTATGAAAATGCAAAGGCGAGTCGTTGCGTAAACGCGCCCTTCTCGCTAGCCGAACGCTATTTTCTAGTCCATCGTTATTTATATTTACGATGAGTTTCCGGTTTCTACTAAAGGAATGCGCCAATACACAAACAATTAAATGTGTTCCAATAACAACACGGATAAAGAACTAAGTACAACAATAATTTTATACATTACTACAACAAGGTTAAAGAAACGGAAATTAGATGTATAGCTATTAGTGTTAGCCTAGCTGTTCACAATGTTGACTGTAGTATGATTCATCATTTAATTGCTACAACTCTTTTCATCATTTCTCGTTATATCCAAAATTTGCCTACTCTCACGCGCACAGCGTTGATCAAATGACGATGGCAAACATCGCAGTGAGATTTCAGAACCCAACATGGTGGCATTTTCGGGTTTAACCAGTCAAAAATAAATCATAGAATGCTATGCATTCAGAAATCATTCCATCATTTTATACTACCCTAGGAACTGTTTACTTAATCGTCATAAATCGACACCATTATGCTATTGTGCATCATAGTTCGTGTCGCGAATTACAAAGAGAATAGCCACATCGTTGCCATAGTTACTAGGTATTGGCAACTCGAAAACCACATGCTCTACGTTAACCCTTTATAGCCGGGCGTCCCTGTAAAAGGACGGCTACTGAACGGCAAAAAACTGAGTCCCAACGCGCAACGCGAGCTTTGTGAGGGGTCCCCGCCAGTCCACCCCGAGCAAAGCGAGCAGCAACACCCCAGTGGTCTGCGTCCTGGTCTCCAAACCAAGCGAATGCCGGTTTGAATCCTGCGACCGGCCCAACTATCATATGTGACTGTAAAAAAAAGCATCCTGTTTGACATGGGCATTAACGGGTTAAAGACGAGAAGCAACCAGCGAATATGTATTAACAAAGTAAAACTAATGAGCTAGAAAATCTCCGTTGTGAGGCTTTGAGACCGTTTCAAGTATTACGTCATCAAGAAATTGGCTATTTTTAACCACCTTACC